>JAGJRP010000065.1:0-100397 GCA_022832235.1 Lepidurus couesii
TGTAGCATATTAGGAATAAGATTCTAAGAGTATTAAAATGAAAAGAACGTTCGTTTTTGTATTTGAATAGCTCGCGCGTTAGCTGACGTAATCGGACGAACGTGCGATTCGATTAATTCTAGAACATTCAGTTTCTGTTTATATTTTGGTACGGAGCGTATCGAGTGTTATGGTTTTTTAATTCAATGAAATTAAATGGACAAAAGTAACTATGGCTGAAGCGAGTTTTCAAGTACCAGGCGATCCGTTAGGAAGAGTTCGTAGAAAAAGCAAACCGAGCAGCGAAGCTAAGAAACCAGAGGATATCGAAGAAATTGGCAAGATTCGCTTCAATCGGAATGATAAACTGGGTGATAGAGTTTTCAGGTTCGGTTTCCTTGTCATTGTATTTTTAATTTATTTATTAACGCGATTTTGCTTTATTTTAAAACGTTCAGAGGAAGTTTTGAAGAGCGTGAAGTTGCCGTGAAGCGTTTACTGAAAGAAAACTACGAACTTTGCCAGCGCGAACTCAATTTGTTACGGAAATCTGGCGAAGACAAGGCCCACGAAAACATAGCGCGCTTCTTCTGCTCAGAAGAAAACAGAGATTTCTATTTTCTGGCGTTGGAATTGGGCCAATGCACAGTGGAGGATTGGTTGCAGACGCCCAAGAAGTTTATTGGCCTTACAGCTATAGATTCTATTCAGTTGCTGAGAGAAATCTCCGAAGGCGTGCGTCATTTACATAACATACAAATTGGTAAATCGTTTGTTTTTTTCTGAGATCAAATTCGGTTTCCGATAATGCTTGGGACTATATACATCAGTTCACAGGGATATTAAGCCAACAAATATACTGTTGTCGTATCCGGACCACAAAGGCCATGTTCGGGCTATGATTACGGATTTTGGTTTATCCAAGAATATTAAAGATTGCAAGAATTTTTCGATGTCTGGCGTAAGAGGATCGAAAGGCTGGATGGCTCCAGAAGTCCTCAAGTCGTTAAGAAAAGGAAATATAAAGATCCATTTTGTAGGTGGTAATATCGGTTAAGATATGCAATTTTACAAATTTTCTTTGTTCCTTAGTCGTTAGCTGTGGATATATTTTCCTTGGGTTGCGTTTTCTACTACGTGCTGAAGCCAAAATATCATCCATTCGGAGTTGATATTTATTGCCGTGATGACAACATTACCCGCAACGGATATAAGTACAATAAAAACTTAGAGCATATGTCTAAGGTTGCAATATAGTCCACTACGGTTAAACAAAGTTTCTTATATTTACGTATTACTTCCATTTGTATTAATAGCATCAGGGATTTGCCCGATTACTACTTTACTGCCATGGATCTAGTGCGTAGGATGATAGCCAGAAGTCCGGGAGACAGGCCTACCATTTCTGCCGTTTTGAACCACCCTATGTTTTGGACCAGTGAACAAAGTTTTTCATTTTTTAAGGTAATTTTACTTTCATTTAAATGCGAAAGTTGACAAAAATCTAAACAATAAGGTTATTATTATTTTTAAGCCTAACTCGAACGAGTTTTATGCTTACAGACTTGACGAACGGAAACCTTACTTTTGATACGCGAATGTGTGTTTTTTTTAACTAGATTGTCTTAAATAATAATAATAATGTAATACTTTTTGGGTTATCACTGTGAAATTCAACTATATGAAAATAATGTAGTATTGCGAATTAGGACGCAAGCGACCGTCTTGAACATGAAAACGGAAAAGAAGCAAGCAGCGCATTAGTTCGCCGTTTAGAACAAGAATCCGCTGCAGTTTTTTATGGTATTGTGTGGAGTGACAAGGTAAACTCTACACTGCTTGAAACCTTGCTGAAGCGCCGCGTTTATAACGTATATTGCGTCAAGGATTTACTGCGGTTGATACGGAATGTGGTAAGAATGGAATTAACCATTGCACCAAATAGCTAACCTTCACTTTCTTCATTGTTAGAAAAACCATTACCAGGATTTGCCTAAGAATGAAAAAGAAATATTGGGACCTAACTCTGAAAGTTACCGTGCTTATTTTACAGAGAGGTTTCCGAAACTATTGCTGCAAACTTGGCACGTAATGCGTCTGGTCAAAACCGAATCTATCTTCCTGAAGTATTACATCGACGACCAAATCACCGTAGAAGAAGAACAGGATAGTGGAGCCAACCCTGTTATGAACAAATCGGTTGCGGTTAAAAAGCCCATTTCCAACCCGAAACAAAAAAGCTTTTGGAAACAAAGGAAGGCGAAGAGTCTTAAGTCGCCAGCGACTAAAAGACAAATCCAAATCAACCAACTGCCTACCAAGGCAGTCTAAATCATATTCATTTGAATAATTCGGGCCTTTTTTAAAAAATGTTTAGAGCAAAATTTAAAAAGTTGAGCTCTCTAAACCAGTTTGTTTTAAAGTATTTTTTTTTACTTATATTCTAGTTGTGTGTAGTTTGTTACCCCGGTGATCAAGTTCGCGCAATTCCAATAAATGGGATTGTTAGAATTTAATTCAACGAAATGTTGGGATTTAATTCAACGAAAAGGTGCTTCTCATTGCACCCTTCACTTACCCTGGACCTGATTGCCGCGATTGGCAAATGAATCCACTCTCCCGCGCTTTTCCGATGCAATCTCGGAGCGGACGTCCCGCATCAGAAGGGAGTAACAAGCCCGCGTGGGATTGCCAGGTCCACCAGATCGGTTGGGACCAGTGCATCCACTTTTTCAAATTGGGAACCTTTAGCTGCGTTGCCAAAACCTCCAGAAAACCTCTAGATTCACTTGCAAATGTAAAATCGAAGTAAGTAAATTGCTCATTAGATGGCGCGTTAGATGCTACAGCATTCAGGAAACTGTTTTCTCTTCTCAACACAGATTTCTCTTTCACATTTCATGCCTCTGGCAAACAACCTCTTACATTGACCTCATCACACTAATCTCTTTCACTATTAATTCATCAAGCAAAGAACAAACTTCACCAAGTTTTAGGAACACAAAGCCCATGAAAATATAGCGCGCTTCTTCTGCTCAACAGAAGACAGGGATTTCTATTATTTGGCGTTGGAATTGGGTCAATGCACAGTGGAGGATTGGTTGCAAACTAAGACTCCAGAGGAGTTTCGTGGCCTTACAACTATAGATTCCATTCAGTTGCTGAGAGAAATCTCCGAAGGCGTGAATCATTTACATAACTTAAAAATTGGTAAGTTTTTTTATTCTGATATCAATTTCGGTTTCTGATAATGCTTGGGACTACAGTTCACAGGGATATTAAGCCAACAAATATACTGTTGTCGTATCCGGACCACAAAGGCCATGTTCGGGCTATGATCACGGATTTTGGTTTATCCAAGAATATTAAAGATTGCAACAATTTTTCGATGTCTGGCGTGAAAGGATCGAAAGGGTGGATGGCTCCAGAAGTCCTCAGAAAAGGAAATAGAAAGATCAATTTTGTAGGTGGTAATATCGGTTAAGATATGCAATTTTACAAATTGTCTTTGTTCCTTATAGTCTTTAGCTGTGGATATATTTTCCTTGGGTTGCGTTTTCTGCTACGTGCTGAAACCAAAATATCATCCATTCGGAGATGATATTTTGCGTGATAGCAACATTCTCCGGAACAAACTTAAGTATGATTTCAATCGAAATTGCTTTTAGTTCATCTAAAGTATGCATAATGAATACTTTTCTTACTATATTTTGAGAAAATATTTGAGGTTGCAATATAATCCACTACGGTTAAACAAAGTTTCTTATATTTACGTATTACTTCCATTTGTATTGATAGCCTCATGGATTTTCCCGATTACTACTTTACTGCCGTGGATCTAGTGCGTAGGATGATAGCCAGAAGTCCGGAAGACAGGCCTACCATTTCTGCCGTTTTGAACCACCCTATGTTTTGGACCAGTGAACAGAGTTTTTCATTTTTACAGGTACTTTTACTTTCACTTAAATGCGATAGTTGACAGAAATCTAAACAATAAGGATATTATTATTTTTAAGCCTAACTCGAACGAGTTTCAGGCTTACGGACTTGACGAACGGAAACCTTACTTTTGATACGCGAATGTGTGTTTTTTTTAACTAGATTGTCTTTAATAATAATAATAATGTAATACTTTTGGGGTTATCACTGTGAAATTCAACTTTATGAAAATAATGTAGTTTGTGAATTAGGATGCAAGCAACCGTCTTGAACTTGAAAACGTGAAAAAAGCGAGCAGCGCATTAGTTCGCCGGTTAGAACAAGAATCCGCTGCAGTTTTTGATGGCATTCGGTGGAGTGACAAGGTATGTTCTACGATGCTTCAAACCTTGCTGAAGAGCCGCGTTTATAACGGATATTGCGTCAAGGATTTACTGCGGTTGATACGGAATGTGGTAAGAATGGAATTAACTAGTGCACCAAATAGCTAACATTCACTTTCTTCATTGTTAGAAAAACCATTACCAGGATTTGCCTAAGAGTGAACAGGAAACATTGGGACCTAACTCTGAAAGTTACCGTGATTATTTTACAGTAAGGTTTCCAAAACTGTTGCTGCAAACCTGGCATGTAATGCGTCTGGTCAAAACCGAACCTATCTTCCTGAAGTACTACATCGACGACCAAATCACCAATCGCCAGTCTTAAATCGCCAGTGCCTAGGCAGTCCAAATCCAAGGCCAAGGCAGTCTAAATCATATTCATTTGAATAATTCGGGCCTTTTTTTAAAAAATGTATAGAGCCAAAACAAAAAAGTTGAGCTCTCTAAACCAGTTAAAGTAATTATTCTTTAAAGCATTTTTACTTATATTCTAGTTGTGAGTAGTTTGTTACCCCGGTGATCAAGTGTGTGCAATTCCAATAAATGGGATTCTTGGCAACTTTGCTTTAATTTTAGAAAATTGGCAATGTTGCATACGTATTATGTTTACGTTATCTTCACGAATCAAAACAAGATGGTTTTAAGAGACTAACGTAACATGGAACTTTGTGATGAAAGACATTGGGATTGTCGCGTTTTACAGTTTTAAAAAGGTACGTTTATGGTCATACATAGCGTTAATACTGCGAGAAGGCCATAATAATGGGTTGGAAAGGCCGAAGCCAGCAGCAGTCTCTGGTTTGCACCTGCTTGTTCCTATTTACCTACTTTTTCGTAGCATTAGCTATCCAATTAAACGTCCATTCGTCTGAAAATGTTCCTGTTGTAACCGTAACAGAAGACGTTATCATTCAAGACGAGGTAATTTATTCATCCCAAACCCAATAAGGGCAACTCACGTCATCAGCTTTAATAATTTTGTTGTTGACTATAGGAAGAAAGAAGCGTTTTTAAAGACGACAGCATTATCTTAGTTTCAACATTGGATGGGGCGTTAGTGGCTATTAGTAAACGTTCTGGAATCATTCGATGGACCTTAAAAGAGGAGCCTGTTGTGAAACTGCCTTTGGATCTATCAAAAACCAATCCGTAAACACAAACTTAACTTATTTCATTTAATTAACGCCTCGAATCCGTTATTTGCGTCAATATACAGTTTAGTACTGTTTATAGTTCCTTTATTTGTCTGAAAAATATTAATAAGCGTATGTCTCTAGTCCTACATTTCTGCCAGACCCAAAAGATGGCTCATTATACATGATTAGCAGTGCCTCCGAGCCCAATTCCCAGCCTCATGCCCTTACCAAGATGCCTTTTACCATTCCCGAGCTCGTAGCATCCTCTCCTTGTCGCAGTACCGATGGAATGCTGTACACAGGCAAGAAATTGGACTTTTGGTTTGCCGTAGATCCGTTTACTGGCGAACGACACGATGTCCTCTCTTTCGACGGTTTAGATAAGGTTTGTCCTAGATCGCATGATTCGAGACCTACTCTCTATATCGGTAGAACAGGTAAATTACACCTCAACTATTCAAGTTCACGTAAAGCTCGGATTTTATCAACATTTCCTTTTTTTGTAGAATATTCTGTGACAATGTTCGACAGCCGAACACGAGAAAGGAAATGGAATGTGACCTTCTACGATTACTCTGTCAATACCTTAAACTCTAATGTCGATTACGGTACGTGTCAACTATTTTGCTGTATGCAATCATGTTTATATTGGAAAACTTTAGATTTGGTACACTTTACATCGAGTGCCAGTGGAAAGCTTGTGACGCTTGATCGTTCCACTGGCGATTTCTTGTGGAAAAGAGACTTGGGGAGTCCCATTGTGGCCATTTATAACGTAGAAAGGGGTGCTAGTACTCACCAGGATACTTTAGCTGCTTTACCATTTACCTCTGTGGCCGAAGATTCGTTAACGCACATAATTGCCCAAGTTTTGCACGTCAGTCAGGAGCGTGTAACGGAGAAAATCCAATTCTAGTAAACGAAAACCTATTTTTCCCCCTTTGTGAAGCTTAAAAACGCTGTTTTCCCTGCAGTCCTACATTGTATATCGGGGAATTTCGTCATGGGCTCTACGCCATTGCTTCTTTAGTAGATGGTACCACTTCAGCACCTTCGCTGCTCTTAGCTGGTCCCAATATGCTGACTAATACTTCAAACTCTGCAATTGACATCCCTCGGCCGCAGTACCCAAGTAATTTTGTCAACTTTTGGTACCATTACCAGAGCTAAGAATCGCTCGTTTTCCAACGAGCGCGCTCGCTCGCGCGCTCGTTTCAAAATTGGCGAGCGCACGCGCTCTTCGCTCGCAATTTTTAAAAAAGAGCACTTGCGCTCGTTTGCATTACCACCATTTACAGAATGAACCGTCAAACATTTCAGTTTGCTTTATTTTTGCGTGGGGGTATTTTTGCCTTATTTTTAGCTATCACATAGTAAAATCATAACGGAGAGACCATTTCTTAGAATTCTGCCATTTGAATGCGTTGCAAAGGTGTTAGAATTCCAAGAATTATCCTTTCACTTATGACTATTTTTTGTGGCAATGCCGGAGATATTACCAGTCTGAACTTAGCACAAGACTTTACTATGTTGTTATGCCGAAGCTATTATAGTAAAAAAAAATTTACCCCAGCTAAAAAAATTTCACAATTTTTCATGCTATTAATAACATGAAAAATTGTGAAAAATTATTATATATCATGATGCCGAATTTATCATGCTAAATTTTTACCTGGGCTGTAATACAAACAAATACAGCATCAAACGAGCACGTTGAACACGCTTGGCGTCTTTTTGACATCAGTCGCTCCCATCTGCCGTAAGCTCTGTAGCTTCATGGTATAAAGTACGGGAATTTGCCAACAGATGGCGCTACAATCGCGAGCGTGCGCTCATTTCGTTTGTGCTCCCGCTCGCGCTCGCAAATTTATGAAACGAGCGGCTCGCGCTCATCGCTCGCAAAATTTCGAGCGCGCTCGTTTTATCTCTGACTATTACTGCATTATTTCTTCCTTCTTTTAGTGAAAAACTTGGTGGGGCATTACCAAGTGCCTGTGAAGTCCGTCGTGCAACTCAAACCAGCTCAAATTACCCACGTTTCTGATGCAAATCAGTCTAAATTAGAGTCAGACACCCTTCCGCCGCTATATAACGATACAGAATTAATTTTGGAAGGGTATCGGCAGATCGCAAACTGGAATTGGACGTTTATCAGATCGAAAGACATGTGGCACGTCATGCAGTTAGCCACGTGGGACCAAATTGCCTCTCCCAGACTTGAGATTTCTCTTCAAACCGCTCTCTTTGCCGTTTTTGTCGTTTTGCACGTAATTGGGTTGCTTGCAGTTCTTAAGTTGGTAACACTTTGGCTTCAGTGGGTCACCAGAGTAAGTGTTTAGTCGATTTTTACGTACATATTTTTACATACATATTACATATTTTTACATATTACATATTACATACATATTTTTACGTACATATTTTTACATACATATTTTTACGTACATATTTTTACATACATATTTTTACGTACATATTTTTACGTACATATTACAACCTTGTGTTTTGTGATTTTTTTTAAGATTTTCAAGGGTGTAAAGGAAGATTTGAGTATGTTGAGCTTCAGGAGCACCCAAAGCAATCGATCCGATGATTGCTTCTCTGCAAATGAGGTTCTGGAGTCAGGAGCGATTCAAGTTGGGAAGGTTTTATTTGACCCAAGAGAAATTTTGGGTAAAGGCTGCGAAGGAACCTTTGTTTACAGGTACAAATTAATTTCTTTGTATGATTTAGAGAGTTTATTCTTGGGCGTTTAATTAGGGGAGAATTTGATAAGCGTCAGGTGGCAGTAAAAAGGCTTTTGCCGGAATGTTTCACGTTTGCTGACCGCGAAGTAGCGCTTTTACGCGAATCAGACGCTCATCCGCACGTAGTGCGGTATTTCTGCATGGAACAAGATCGCCAGTTTCGTTATATCGCCCTGGAATTGGGCCAAGCCACGCTTTACGACTTTGTGGAAGGGAATGGCAAATATACGGGACCTGAATTAGATCCCAGAGGTTTACTGAAACAAGCTACCCAGGGTTTAGCTCATTTGCATACCTTGGATATAGGTAAACTAGCTAACAACTAGCTTTAAACAGAAAGAGAAAAGAAATTAGCGAACGCTACCGTTAGTTCATAGGGATATAAAGCCTCAGAATGTTCTGCTTTCCTTGCCAAGTGGGCGTGGCGAGGTGAGGGCCATGATTTCGGACTTTGGGCTTTGTAAGAAGTTGAAAGTTGGCCGGATGTCCTTTTCGAGAAGGTCAGGTTTGGCGGGAACTGACGGTTGGATTGCGCCTGAAATGCTCGAAGAGGGTAGGACGGTAAGTTTGAGCACGTGATCGCATTTCGAACTTTTGGGCTTGTTTACATTTTTTCGTCCTTATTCATAGACGTGTGCTGTTGATGTTTTCTCATTGGGTTGTGTATTTTATTACGTTTTAAGCCAAGGCAAACATCCTTTTGGGGATACGTTGCGACGCCAAGTGAATATTTTGTCTGGCAATTATGAGTAAGTTATTGTTTAACTATTTTCGATTCAGTAACAAGCAAACTAGCGTGAAGAGTTGTATTCTAAATTTTTTTTGGGGTGCTAGGTTGAGTTATTTAGATGAAGATAAAGAGAACGTAGCTCGAGGCTTAATTGAAAATATGATTTTGCCGAATCCTGTGAATCGGCCACCTGTGCAAGCTATTTTGAAGCATCCCATGTTTTGGACCAAGGAAGAAATACTGTCGTTCTTGCAAGTAAAAGATTAAACCCACTATTGTTGTTAAAATTAGATCGAATCCTAATATCCTAATGCGGATTTGTGTGACAGGATGCCAGTGATAGAGTGGATAAAGAGCCAGCAGAGAGCGCAGTTTTGCAGAGTTTAGAGCGTAATTCCTTGGATATTGTAAAAGGGAATTGGCGATTACGACTTGACGGTGCTGTTGAAAATGATTTAAAGAAGTACCGGACCTATTATGGACGTTCTGTACGTGATTTACTACGAGCGCTTAGGAATAAGGTATTGCTAAAGTTTCCTACAATAAACGCATGTTCAAGACGTTTTTAATTGATTTTAATTGTCCCATTCTAGCGCCATCATTACCGGGAATTACCTGAGAGTGTCCAAAAAGCGCTAGGAAACATTCCTGACGAGTTTTGCGACTACTGGACCAGTCGTTTCCCGAAATTGCTCTTGCATGCATGGTATGCTATGCATCGAGTGAAAAACGAGTCTCATTTCACGCGTTATTACACGAAAGACTTTGATTTCTTACCTGTAAGATGCTATTTGATTTAAGTTTAAGTTTGATCTTTGATCTTCGTCTTAAAAACTGTATTTCCTTTCTTTTCCTGATCTTTTAGGTCAGGCGAAACATTCCTAAACAGTTTTTTGCATCGAACATCTTTAGTCCGTATTTTTTGTCGCCAAAACCGCCAAAGTTCGAAGCTGCGGTTCGCGATTCTTGGGAAAGTGTAGACGATGAAATCCTGGAAGAGGAATTAGAGTTACGTCGCTTATCCAACGAACACGAAGACTTGGTAGAAGTGGAAAAACAGTTAAAACGTAAGGTGGAGGAGCAAGAAGAGAGGAAAATTTGCAAAAGTGTAGAGCGTGAGGAGGAAGAACACATAGTTTTAGGTCCCAGAGGCAATTTGGGGAAGATCCCGAGCGCTGGCGTGAGTACGGAATTGGAAAATAGCAAGAGTACACCGTGGACTTTGCCCACTACGCCACCAGATTGGAAAGTTTCAGCGGAACTGCCGAAAACAGTGAAAAACAAGAATAATCATAAAAAGAAACGTAAGCGTACCAACACTTCGTCCGTTGGGGCGAATAATGATGAACATTTTTAATATTTGTTGAGTTTTTGTCGCATTATTATCGTCCACCACAGAACCAAGCTTTTGTATTGCAATGTGAAATGCACTTTTATGCTATAGAGTGGGGACTTGGGGTGGTTATGGCTTAGAATGGGACAAAAGGACAGCAATGAAAATTGAAACAGATTTCAACAGATTTGAAAATCGAAAACAGTTTTTTGTGTTTAGCGATTTTTTAACTCTGCTGATTGGAGATTCTGTGCAAGTAGTGTACACGTCAGTCGGTTCTTGTTAAGTATTCAGCCTGTTTTCATGTAGAGGTTGTAAAACTATCCTTCCACGAACAACTAGGTCATTTAAGTTTCCCACTTTTACAAATTGTTCTCATTTTTATTTAAGCTTTGTTAATTTTCCACTTAAAAGTACTCAAATCCTTCTTACTAAAAATATAAAAATGGGAAGTCGGAAGCTTATTGTTAAGATATTTTGCGATGTTTAGCCTAGTTTGATTTAAGTAAATAAATTGGACGTTATAAAAGGACCGCCGAATCATTTTGGAATTGATATCGCGCCCCTAGCACCTGTGCAATCGATATCTTAAGAAATGACGTTACAGCTTACACAAGGACAAGTGTCAATAAGGAGGAAGTGATTCATTTAGTGATTTGTGTTAGGTTCCCTTGATGAAAGCTCCTTATTTGTGCCCAGTATAGATTATTTATTCTGTAATACCCTAACACGTGAATTTTGTTAACAAAACTGCTGATTTAGTGTAGAATGAACACAAGTGAAAGGACTTCAGCTGTCGCAGCTTTTGTGAATGCCACTGCGGAAACTTTAGCTGCATTCACAACTACCATGACTTTTCCTGGCGTCGAAGATACAACGGTACAAGCTTCCAGTAACAGTACCACAGCAAGCTCCATCACTCCTTTAACCACAGAAAGCAACCATGGACAGACAGTAGTAGATTCCCGGATGTTCCTCAAAACAGCAGCTTGCCAAGGAGTAGCTGGAGCTTTTGTTTGGGCTGCCATTATCATTACCTGCCATCAGGTAAACTTTCTTGTAAATCTCCTTCCTTCGTATTATTAAACGTTTATTTTTTAACTCGTTGCAGATTTACCAATATTTGAGGTTTTATACCAACCCAGCCGAGCAGAGATGGATTGTTCGAATTCTCTTCATTGTCCCTATCTACGCGTTTACTTCGTGGCTGTCTTTGCTCTGCTTCCAGCAGAATAGCTACTACGTCTATTTCGACAGTGTTCGGGATTGCTATGAAGCTTTCGTCATTTATAATTTTCTCAGCCTCTGTTACGAGTATTTGGGCGGCGAAGGCAACATTATGAGCGAAATCCGTGGCAAACCAATTAGGTAACATCGCAGTCTTATTTTCGTCCATGTCATTCCTATCTTTTTACCTTAAAGGTTGATTGTTATCGTGTTTAATTTGTTTACATTTGTAAAAATAGGAAAGAAAAAAAAATGAAGTAGTTCAGAAAATAGAGAATAATTTCAGTTTCTTTTTCGTAAAGGTCCTCTTGGTTTTACTGCACCTGCTGCTTGTCGGGAAGGACCTACACGATCGAATTTCTGCGATTTTGCAAACAAGCCACCTTGCAGTTCTGCGCAGTCAAACCCATTATGGCGTTTATTACCATCATTCTGCAAAGCCAAGGACTATATTCGGATGGCGACTGGAGTCCCAATAGCGGCTATCTCTATACCACTCTTATTTATAACGTGTCGATTACGTTAGCTCTCTACGCTCTGTTCCTCTTTTATTTTGCAACTAAGGATCTCTTAACCCCCTTTGATCCTCTCTTGAAGTTCGCCATTATCAAATCCGTCATCTTTTTATCGTTCTGGCAAGGTAAGTTTCTTCTTTTTCACCTTGAAAGCGTACCTTTCTTGTCTATAGTCTTTCTTTTATCTCGCTTTTTAGCCTCTGATTAGGTTTATCTGAGAGTAAAGTCCTGTCTCTTTCCTTACTTACAAAAAAAGACAGCTGAATCCTTTGTTTTCAAAACTGTCTTATACTTGTATGTATGCTATTGCTATAATATTCTTTAAACTATTTCACTATGTTTAAGGCTCCCGTATGCCTTAGCTTATTGATGCGAGAGAATCACAGATGGCGCTGATGTTTGTTATTGTTTTGCCCAACACGTTCTCAGGGAAACAATGACAAACGGGTGTCATGTATCGACATGTGGTGTAACGCGTGTAATAACACATTAGTATTCATTTTCATTTTTCCTTTTTTTTTCGACTTCGTAATTATCATTTTTCGACCAAGTTTTTCGACCAAAATTACAAGTTTAACGATTCTCATCAATGAAAGCGAATGAACATCGTTACTATCATAGCATTAAATGTACTAGTCTTCTCAAAAAATTGTTCCGAAATTCCGCATGCTAACCGCCTATATTAAGCGAAGGTATACGGGAGCCTTAACAGCAGCAGTTTTGGTCTCTAAGTAGTTAGTTAAAGCAAGTTAAATAATGGAAAACGGTGGAAAATGTGTAATTTTAGCGCATTTCTTCGCTAATTGTTAGGAGTTCTGTTGGCTATTCTGGAAAAAGCTGGGGTTATTGCTGCATTGTACGATTCGGAAGGTATTGCGTCGACCACCTCAGGAACCGTATCAGCTGGTTACCAAAACTTTTTGGTCTGCATGGAAATGGCTTTAGCTGCCGTAGCATTACGTTACGCCTTTCCTTACAGCGTGTACGCTCAAGGATGTGGTAGCGAAGGTACCGGCCGATCTGTGACCATGCAAAGCATCTCTTCAAGCTTGAAAGTAATGATCCATCTCCTTTTTCTTTTTATTAAAAAAAAATTTTTTACATAATTTTTTTTAAATCATTTTTTTTACTTTCTTTTTTGCTTTTCTTTTTCAAGGAAACGGTGAATCCCAAGGACATCGTCACTGATGCATTCCACAATTTTCACCCTCAATACCAACAATACACGCAGTACAGCTCAGGTAATTTTTTTCTTTTTTTTTTTAAGTTTTCACTTTGGAATGTTGGAATGCTCGAAATTTGGCATGATCTCGATTGGTGTGTGTGTTATTTCGCACGCTGGACTAATTAGGCGTCCGGGATCCGCAGCGTAAACCTACTGGGAAGTCAAGTGTGAGAACGGTATATGGTTCAGAGAGTTTTTTCGCGGTCGAATTGGACGCCATGAGTTTACAAGAGTTGCAGCAGCAGAAAGACGAAGTGGAACGTCAAATCCAACGAGAAGGTGCGATAGTGTAGTCCGCATGTCCGTATCTGTCAACGTAGGCGTCGTTTTAGTCCGGATTTTCTCGTTTGTTTGCTAATGTTGTGGCTTTAATTGTAGTTGGGACCGAAGTTCGGAGAGATCTTCGTAGAAATAGGCTTATATTTCGGTATTTTCATGTTTTGTAGGCGGTTCAGGCTCCCGTTCGATGAGAAATCGTCATAATGATGGAGAAGATACCTCCACGGGAGTATCCCAACGTGCTAGTGCTACTGACACGCCAACTTTGCACGCGGTAAGCCCAGTGAGCCAATCAGGAACTACGGCGCAGTCGCGAGGCGCCGTAACGGCCGCCACGCCGTCAAACCGACCAATGGGGAGCGGGAGCAGTTCTCAGCGTTCTGTGCCCGGCTCGCGGGTAGTACCAGTCTCTTACAATGAGAAGTCCATGCTGTTGAGCTCGGATGATGAATTCCAGTAATTCCATGTCTACGTTAACTTTTTCTTTAAAAAAACATACCCAGATTGGTAATTTTGAACTGTTTGGCGAAATTTTTTTACATTTTTTTCCGTACCCAGGGAGTTTGATTTTTTTGTGAGCATTTTAAGCATTTTGTCCATTTGGCTTTTCCACGTCACTAGTCTTTGAAGGACAAGGAAATCATGTAATGTATAGTACTTAGGTTTTGTTTACAGAAATATGGTTGAATGTTTGCGTGGAGAGGGCTTGCTTGGAAGGAAAACCTGGTACTTTTCCTTAAAAAGGTTTTGGTTTATATGGTAAGGCCTCCATTTTTTTAGAGACTACTTAACCGAATTTTTTGTCAGCTACAGAGGGGTAAAACACATCGTAATTTTGGGTGTATTTAAATTATTTAGCTTGGTGGCATTGGGGTTAGGGACATCACAAACACATTTACAGCGTAGGAAAAAGAACAGGAGTTAAGCAGGGATTTTGTTGTTGTTGTTGGGTGGGATTTGCGCACGCGTGGGACTGAGAAAAAACTCTAAATCACCTATATATTATATACTAATTGTATGTTAACTTGCATATGGCCTCCCAATCCCCTCCTTGTATTCCCAAGTCTGCCAAAAGATGTCATATAAGTTTTTAAACTTCTCCAAGTTGGTGTTTACAAGTTGTACGGTCTGTTTAAATACGATTTTTAGGGTGAAGAAAAACCGGGAGTGAACAAAAATGGTTAGGTGCAAGTTTAAAATTTTTCTGACACCGGGGACTGTTCGTGATAAACAATGAAACTTATATTCACATGTGCGTTGTGGAGATAATACACTGCAGATGGAAACGAAGAAAAACTTCTTAATGTGGCTTGTGTAAGTTTTTATAATGCTTTCATTATATATGTCAACAAACGAGCAGAAATTCTAAAAATTTCGGTATTGTTGTACGATTTGTAATTTGTGAAATAAAAGCTGAATTTTTGGAATTTTTTGCGAGATTTTTCAAAAAAATCCGCTAAAAGGGGTGGGGCCTATAGAAAAAGGACGAATCCTATTGGTGCATTCGGCCAAAAAGTGGGCGTGGCTTCTTTTCGAGCTGGGAAAGCTTTTTCAGGGCTTTTTTCCATAAGGAATAATGTTGTATCAAGGGGGTCCCCTTGAAAAATCGTCAAAAATTGAGAGCCTCGCCCCTTCCCCTTTTCCCAGCTCCCATGCTCGGTCTCCAATTCCTGATATTCGAGCTCATGCTGCCGAAGCAACACAATATCGAATATAGGAATAGGAACCTCGCCGGGAAGGCATAAGGTGCAGAGAAAGGAAGCCATTTTATTTTCGTTTTTTTCATGAAATAAAGTGCATCGACCGGGTTTCGAACCTGCGACCTTCCGATCACAAGGCGTGCGTCTTATCTACTCGGTCATACGCTTATATATAAATGGCGTTGAAACTTCTATAAATCTAACATATGAAGTAAGCTGGTCTACAATGTATGTAAGAAGTGATCCGTCTTTCGCTCGATTTATAATAATTTGACGGTTCGCCTATCGCCGTACCATGTATTCTCTAGAAGTTTGCATGAATATAGTGTACTGTACTTCTTTGCACGTATTTCAACTGCAATAAAAGTCCTTTGTTAATTTGTATTTTCAAATTAAAAGCATTCAAAATAAATTGTAAGGCCATGTGTTTGCTTTAAATTATTTGTATTAAAGGCTCACAAATACAGTACACTTTCACAAATGACAACCTATGGTCGTTTTGGACTACCAGTCACGTTCTATTAGTTACTTTTTGAATCAGAACTACTTAATCGACGTTCAGAATTGGCAGTTGGAATTTCCACAATGGCGCGAAAGGAATGCTTCTTTAAGCAAAAGTAATACGCATAAATTTTAGGTATAAAATACAACATTCTATTCTGAGGCACACGGGAATACAGCTTATGCACAGCACAAAGCACAAAAGCACACCTTGCGCCATATACAGACACATTTATACAACATTTCCCATCATTTACCGTTTGCTCCACTTGTCACTTAAAACTATTCAAACAAAAATACGAAAAAAACACACTACTATCACTTTCCCAGAAACGTTTGTTTAAACTCTCTTGCTAGAACTGGCCAGATACACACTACTGAATATTCCTTTTGGAAAAATAGACGCTATTCTCTTGCTCAACATCCAAATGACAACAATCGAAAAGGTATCGAGGATTCGAAGTTACGAATACAAATTTCCTAACCAAACAAGTTATTCACGAAGTTGGGGAAAGGTAGCCGTCGACCGCCGCGACCTCTCTGGGGTGGACGAGGTGGATTAACCAAGAAGGCACACTGGACTCGGCACACGTTATCAGCCAACAAGGCATCCCTACCGACTTCCGCTACCAGTTGTTGACAATTTACCCTCAAAGACTGGCATTGCGGCTAAAAATACAAAAAATAAACATTAATTAAATTAAACACCCACACTAAATGTTAACAACATAAACATGAAATTGATCATTATTAAATGCGACTTCTATAGCCCCAAACTTACCCCATCTGTCGTGCAAGTACATGAAGTACACGGCGAAACCAAAGATGAGGCACCCAAAGCAATACTCTTGGACAGTACAAAGCACGTACGATCCAGATCTCTCCAAGGGTTTAAGTCCATTCCAGGTAACGATCGACAAGGTACACGAGGGTTCCTAGTTCATTTAATAAATACAAAATTTCATAAGAAACGAATCTCAATTCTCGAACTTATTTCAGAACAAGAAAAAAGAAAGAAAAACGTACAAGAAATTGTGTGGAAGGTCAAAAGCTGAACGAGGTACGTCGCCAATAGTATCTGAATTTTCACAAGCCAATCTTGAAAACGTGACTTTGCGAATTTCCGCCAGTTGAGCTTCAGTGAATCGACCCGCTTGGTTCCCGTTTTCATACCAGAATCGATCGCACCGCCTGAGGCTGCGGAATTGGTTCCCGATGATGCAAGCGAAAGTAGGCCCCACTAAACCTCCCTGCAACGCAGTTTCGACTAATCCTCCGGTAAAGAGATCGACATCGTCAACGGCGGCATAGACCTGTTTCAATCGCGCGATAACTTCAGGCGTCATTTCCCGGGAAAGGTCTTCAAAATTTATGGCGCGTTTTAAGTTACAAGCGGCGCGGTATTCATTGTACGATCTGAGACCGTGGTCACGCCCTCTCTGGATGTTCATCGACGCTAAATCCAAACCAGAAAATGGCGTCCTACCTTCGAACAAGTGATTGGTAATTTCGTTGGTGATAAACTGGTCCAAATTCTCCATGGGAGTGACAATCATGCCGCGGAGGACCTCGTCAACCATTTGGTTCTCGAGGAGCATCTCCGAGTTGAAAAAGCCAGCACGCATGGGAATAACCCCGCGATTTTGGAAGTTGGCGTCCACGCGAGGGTAGAAAGGGCGGACCAAACTGTGGCCGAAACGATAGGCTGCGCCGGCGAATTCGTTAAAGATTCCTGGGTTACAATTGGCGTCGTAACCGTCGAAATAACCTTCAGTGAGGAGGTTCAGACCGTACAGATTAATGGCATTCCAACCCAAGATACGAGGGAGGTATTCGTTGTAAATCACATGCTGCCAGACAGCGTTGACGATACGACGGGAAGATAAGTACAATCGTTCATCGTCCCAGTTGGGATTGACCCCTTGGAGCAGTAAAGCCAGGCGGTTGTGCTCGCGAAGGAAGACGGTATGCAAGGTGGTTAAACCGGGTTGTTCAGAAGAGCGACTGTCGCCAGCGACCATACATAATCCGCTGGAAGCTTTACATTCGGCTTGGAGATTGGTCTGAGGGAGTAGGTCTTTGCCGCGAAAGGGGGAGATAGTCACATTCATACGACCGCCTTGGAATGTACGTAAGCGTTGGGAATCACAGGGAGTACTGCCGTAGATGTGGGAGGCATCAATAAAGGCCGTGTTTTGATTGATTTGCTCACGAGCACCTAAAAATTATTAAGTTTTACAGTTGCAATGCCCTTTTTATGATACGAAAGGTAAATACTACAAGTACGTTCGTGAATCACTTCATAAATACGTTACTGTGCGGCTAACAAAGGTTCAGTAGCTCTAAATATTCTACGGATACAACCTTTCCAATATGTTTAATGTACTAGTTACTAACGCATTTGTTCTCGATATACGGGATCCTTAGTCCGGTATACGGGAGCCTTAGCTCTGCACACGGTAGCCTTAGCTCGGTGTACGGGAGCCTTAGCTCTACACACGGGAGCCATAGCTTGGTAACGAGAGCTTTAGCTCGGTATACGGGAGCTTTAGCTCGGTATACGGGAGCTTTAGCTCGGTATACGGGAGCCTTAACGCTCCAGTACACCTTTGCTTATAGATGCGAAAGTCACAGATGACACTGATGTTTATTATTGTTTTTGCGAAAGCTTTGCGTAAGAAAGTCAAAAAAAGAAATTTATAGCTAATAGAGCTTTTGCCAAAATACGCCTCTCGCGGCAAGAGTTGGCGAAATCCGGCATTTTGAGTACATTTAAGTTAAGGTAAACAAACAACAACAAACTGTTTTCCTTGAATATTGATTTTGCTTTGTGTCTTTGTCTTATTGTGTCTTTTTGTTTATTTACCTGAGCTACTTGTAAAAGCTGTAAGCAAAACCAATATTCACGGAAAACAGTTTGTTGTTGTTTGTTTACCTTAACTTTGTACTCAAAATGGCGGATTTCGCCAACTCTTGTCGCGAGAGGCGAAATTTGGCAAAAGCTCTATTACCAGCAAAGTTTCTACTTGTTTTGCCTCTGAAAAGTATAACTTGTCACCGCAGTTTGTTGTGGCAGAACAGTGTCCGAAATCAAGTCTTTGATCAAAAATAGTTGCTTATTTTGTTGTGGATTTTCACAACATTTAGTAGAAGTTAAATTATGTTTTTTTAAAAAAAGTGCCACGTACCTAAGCGTTGTTGTCCAGGCAAGGAGCGAGTGAAGGGGAGGCAAATGGGGCGACCAGTCTGTGTATTGACTCGAGGGAAATGGGGATCGTTGGCAGGAATGGGAATCGGCCAGCACTCGGGATGTACCGTTCGAGCTGCATCACAGTCACGGCAGTTCAAAATAGCATCCTGGAAGCCTAGAGTCAACAATGAATTAACCATTTGTCTCTCTAAACCCGAAATGCCTCTATAAAACGAATGGCTGAGTGTACAGGGTAGAGGGTACCGAAGTATTGACTTACCTCTAGAAACGGGTGTAAGGGTGATGTCGTGATCTACAAACTGACCCAGTTGCATAGTAATCATGGTATAGCGTCGATGAAGGACACTCACGTCTTGGTGGACTAACACGGAAATGAGACGCGGGCTGGGTAAAGGTTGTCCGGTCACGGAACGCCACCTGGGGCGGGCAATACCATCGTCGTACCCCGCAGGTAGCAGACGGTTGAAGATAGACAGCCCTTTGCCGAAAGTCGGGTTGCGGAGGTTGTTGCACCAGCCACTGAACGATCTAAAGGTGGTCGTGTGGTCGCAAGGCAAGGTTTCTTCGTTGATCCGGCAAACGGTAGGTGGGGTAACGGTTGGCACAAAGCGGGTTACGTCCACATTGGGTAACGCTTGAACGGTCGGATTTTGGCGACCCTGTTGGAAGCCCAATTGACGCTTGTTACGCAAACCGGTCTGGTCTTGGCGCCAAGACTGGAATCCCAATTGACGCTTGATACGCGAAAACTGCGGCCTATGTGGATACATTAAAAATTTTCTCGGAAATCACAAGTTTTCGGTATTATCTCTCGAGCTTACTTGTCAATTGAATTCAGAAATTCCTGAGAAGCGTATTCCAACATAAGGGATGTATTTGACATTAAAATGGCGGCATGGGTAGGTCTCGAGAAGCCAAACGCGGTACCGACGGGTGACTTTGGATCCGCTCCCAAATCTTTGTATCACAAATGAAATAAATTTTTACGTTTTTTAATACACTTAATAGACCTAATACCATACACAAATACTTTTAACAAAAGCACTCGTTTTGTATGAATCTTCACGAATTACGAAGGCAATTTTGTAAGTCAATACAACTTATTTGAGAATACCTTAGTTTCTAACTAATCTTAAGTTCGACATTGAGAAAAAAGGGGAAAGAGACTTACTGTTAGTAAAAAGAGCCAACTCTTCTTCACGTCGCTTGATAATGTTCGTAATACCAATATCGATCGACTGTTTCAGAAGATCGTCGGGTACTTGAATAGCTGGTACATCACTAGCCCAGTGAGATAGGTCCATCTGGGGCATTAAATCGCAAGGAATTGGAGAATTCCTACAGGAATCAAACGTTATTGTACTACTTTCAACATTTGTAAAAAAAAATGTAAGAAAAAGAGGAATTAAAGAAGAAATCTTACAAGAAGGCATCTTTCTCGTGGAAGACTTGAGGAGGCACCGAATGAATATTTTCAAAGTTTTGGCACACTAAACCAGCCAAGGAAACTTTCCTCAGCTCCTGCAATTGCTCTTTGCTGAAAGACGAAGGAGGGACATCGTTTTCGTACCAGAATCGATCTGCTTTGCGCAAAATCGAAAACTGATGTGCTAAAATGCATCCAAATGTGGGTCCCACAATGGCGCCCTTAAGTGGAGTTTCGGCTAAACCACCCGTGAATAAATCCACGTCACTCACATTCCTTTTATTGTAACCAAAACCAATAAATTAATAAAAAAAACTCTTAGAAACCGTCAAGATTTGAATTTCTTACTTGTAAACGCGGCTTAAAATATCAATACTCGCAGATGAAAGGATATCTCCCAAACCTGAGAAATTGGATACTGGTTTTAACCCGCAAAACTGCCGCCAAGCGGTGTAACTTGGCAAACCATGGTCCCGTCCTTGTTGAATCAAGTTGGCAACGTTGTCTCGCGCGTGCGCTAATACCAACAATTAATACCTTTCCTTAAAAAAAAAGTATCCAACTTACCATTACGAACTGAAGGAACTACGTAAAGTCCCACTCGTTGTCCTACACTGCTTACGATACCTAGCATAAGCTCTTCAATTTCTTCGAGCTTCAGATCTTTGGTCGCCGGACTCATTTGCCCCATCTTTTCACCTTTCTACTCCAAACAAAAAAATAATGGCGTCAGGAATCGCAAGTACGACTTACACAATGCATTTACCATATTATAAATATCGAAATTATCAGGGAACATTCCTAAATAGAACTGCAGGGCGGAAACAGCGGCGGATCCAAACGTGCCAGGGTAAGTATCGATATCGTAGTCTTGGGTATAACCCGATACTAACGGTTTCAGTTTCAAATTTTGCGCCAAATTCTGAAAAAAACCGTTACAATCTTTTACTACACTCGAAACAGGAACCAAAAATACCACAAACTTATTCCTTTCTATTTTCTTTCTTTCTATTGGGTTGATTATGTGTTTATTGTATGCATACCTCGCCTAGAATAGATGGAAGGAACTCTTTGTACGTAATATGCTGGACAATGGCCGCCACAATGCGTCTCGATTCCTGATACAAAGTTTCGTCGTCCCACAAGGGGTTTACATCCGCCAATTCTTGAGCTAAACGGTTGTGTTCTCGCAGGAAAAGCGTGTGTAGGGTCGTAAGGGCGGGGTTATCGTTCGCACGGATATCTCCTGCACGTACACAATTCCTAGATACCACACATTCTTTCTTTAGTTCAGATTCCCCTCAAAAAACGGATTAAACTCATTATACTTTTCTTTGAAAATGCAATCGACGCCATCGGGAGTCGCTGGAAGCAAATCACCCGCGCTGGTCTTCAAAAAACCGCCATCAAACAGGCGTAAATCCATGGAACTTTCATCGGAATTGCCGTACGTGGCTGAGGCGTCCAAAAAAGCTGTAGCGGCGTTCATTTGTTCACGTGGTCCTGTTCCAACCCCCAAATTAGCCCAATTCTCTTGTTTTTCCATGTACTTTCCCTCAATGCTCAACTTACCTAAGGTGCAACGTCGTCTCGGAGCTGGTGCTGTTCGCGAATAATGTAAACATTGATTAATATTAGGGATTGGCATGCAATCCGTAATATTGGCATCCGGCTGGCAGCAGTTTTTCACTCCGCCAATTTCTGCAGAAAGAAAATTAAATACAAGGCTAAGATTAAAAGATTAGCCTGTAAGATTTAATACATGTTGTGTTTTTAGTTAAGACGACAAATTCTTGGAAAAAGCGGAAAAGGAAACTAACAATTTTTTCTACAAAAAATAGTCATTAAATAATGTCGTTACCAGAGAAGGACACCGGATAAGACAGATCGTGTGACACATATTGGGCCCATACAGCCGCCATAACAGTCAGGTAGCCCGGAGCCGTTTTAGAGGCGCCATGAACGACATCCGACACGAGCTTGGCGCTCGGCAAAGAGTTTCCCAAGATCGCTAAACGGGGCGCCATAAGGCCGTCCGCGTAGTCGGCTAGCAGCAGGCGGCCGTAGCCGGTGTATGCGTTGCCCCATCGTGGATTCTGGACGTTGTTGCAATGCGATGAAGGGGAGCGGTACTTGGAGGGCTGGCAAGAGAAAGCTTCTTCCGTAGGGCAGATCTCGGACAACGCCGTGCCCGCGAGTGGCAAGTTGGTAGTCTTGATGATGTCACTCTTGGACCAACTTTGACTACTCAACCATTAAAAAAGGAATGTTAAAACTCGTTTGGACACTAAAGTCGGACATGAGCACCAAATCTAGAAAGTACCTTGCCGCGAGCTGCTTCGTAGCTTCCTCGGTAACCAAAGCTACTAGTGAGATATTACGGGCTACAGGATGAATCCCATGCGCCAAACCGGAACCGAAGAATCGCCCTAATTGACAACAAAATTTACATTCATTAGTTCAGCCTCCAACATGTCTTACTATCAACTATCAACATTAACAACAACATTATCAACAACATCAACATCAACAACATCAACAACAACATCATCAACAACATCAACATCATCAACTCAACTATCAACATAAACATAAACATTAGTATCAACTATCAACATGTCTTACGGACATTATTTATACACTGTACAGGATTTCGATATTTATAATATAATCAATGAAGTTATGTATCATTCCCAATAATAACCGAGGTATTATTCATGGAAAAATAACTAAAATGCGTTGGGTAGAACAGCGTCAGTAAGGTAGAACAGTGTTGGGTAGATCAGGAACCAGCGAGTGATTCCCATGTTTAATTTGTTTTAATTCAAAAAGAGTCAATTTCTCGTCTTGGTGAACTGGAGTTCGACACGCATGATATCTAACTAAAGAATGAAATTACTCATATTCTGCAAACGGAAATCCAAACTACAAGGATATTTGCCAAAGTATGCTTTTGCAACACAAAAAGAGGTTGTTTTACTACCCAAATTAAGCATGGTAATCCTGTTCGGACTGAAATAAGGCGTCAAGGAGGGAAACGGATATGAACATCCAGTCCAAAGTATTTGCTCATGCATTGGAATTACGCAAAGGTCGTGTGCTTTTGTAACTTCTGGGAATCCAAGGGATTCCAATTTGTCGAGACTTCAAGGTTGTCGGTTGTCTAGGGCCCCCCTTTTGGTATATTTATACATACACACAAAACTGTTGAGAAAGCTGGGCGGATGTAGTACCCGAGCCTTCTAACAAAAGATCACTAAGCTCCTTACTTACATAAGAAGTTCCAAACGACCTTGCTCCGAGACCTCTAACACCACGCACTTTTCCTTTTTTAGTATCCTCCTTTACTTTGCCGTCTTCAAAAATGACGATGGAACTTTGTCAAAAAATAACCTTGGAATCCCTTGACCCACTAACTTCCACCTTTCACAGAACCGTTTCCAACGCCACAGGTGGAATCTTCACTTTCTTTTGGGGCCGTACTCCATCAAGAGGACAGACTTTTATACCTTTCACTTTAATTCCAACTCTTATATTACGTATCTCGAAAAAAACCTTACTCTCATACATCAAACCTCTTAAACCAGCCCAAACCGCATTTTTTCAGCACAGGAACACTACTAATATGCCTTAAAAAAAACTACGGCTAAGGAAGAAAAAATAACAAGATGAAATGCCACGCGATTCAGAAGAAAGGGAAAGTTGACTGGAAGGGAGAAAAGAGATCCGTCCAACAACTAAATTACATCCTTTTATCTGATTAAGCTTTTATCCCAATCTGAAGACATCCATCATTCCCGCTGTTTCTTATAAAAACTTTCCCTCTCGAATCCAAAAAACCTACCAAATGTTTCAAAACTAAGCTTTCTGGCCAAAGTCTCCCGACCCCTTTGAAAGTTACTAATCCTAACTATATCTTATGTCATAAATGTCGCTTAGGACAAATATGTGTCGCTATAAGACAGTCCAGGTTCTCCTGTACTGTCCTATAGCAACAAACTTAATCTTTTTTAGACAATTTGAAAGTTTTGAATTTGATGAAACCTCGAAATGACCAAACGCTTTCAGCCAAGAATCCTAAAACCATTAAAAATGCAGAAGAACGAACGAAGAACGAAGAATGCAATGCAGAATGCAGAAGAACGAATGCAGAAGAACGAAGGAAGGCGGTTGTTTTACTGACCGCCATTAAAAACAATAAATTTACAATACTTGTTTCAACAATCGTATAAAGGCTTACCGAACTCTTGTTGGATAGATGTAACGGCACCTTGGACAGCAGCCTGGACCACCGGGTTCGCCACGGGGAGTGGCTCAACCACAGGTACTGCAGCCACGGCTCCTCGTCCGGGCCGTGAAGCTCCAACGGCACTTCTTAGGGAAGATGGTCCCGCTGACCCAGATTGCAAGCCATTTGGACTGGGTCCGTTCAAGATATCAATTGCTACTACTAGTTGTACTATTGCGAGTGCTGTTAACCAGCGCCACCTATAAATAAAGACCAAGAAAAAGGAAAATATTATAAAACAGAATCGTAAAAATCTTCCCGAAACTTTCTCTCACTCCCTCGATTCCCTTTCGTTCGCTTTCCCAATAAAAAGCTATCGTACCGTCACCTTCACGGTCCACGTACCAACAACCATTTAGCCATGCACGGTCCTAAGCCTCGGTGATTATCCATATACGTTAGACTTGGTCAGTAAAAAAACAGACTAAAGCCTAGCAGGAATTCTTTTACTTTCCTAACACGAGAAAGCTTACGCTCGATTTCCGCTTAAAAAAGCAGCTGCGACTTTTTTATTCTTCCTTGTTTAAAACGGGCCAAATTGGACTGGATCTGCTAGCGACAAGAAGCTGAACGTTGAATAAACTAAACAAAAAATCACTAACGGCCCCGAGCGCTGTGTTTGCACAAAGAGGAGAAAGTGGTCTTTTAGCTTGTCCAAACCTTTTTTCAATAATACGAAGACATGAACGAGCTCTTTATGGCTTCGCCTATTGAAAAGACTCGTATTTTATGCATCCATTTCAGGTATCGTGACATACTTCTGGTGCCTTAATCTAGCCACATGCTCTTAACTCAGTTAAAACTGTCAATCGAGGTTTTCGCTTAGACCATATATAGATTGATACACGGCACTGCATCGACGGAAAGTGATGACGAGCTGGCTGCAGTTCGCCATGCATGTTTTGCCGTAAACCTACAGTGCCCCGATGTACAGCACAACAGTGCCCTCTCTATTTACCTCTAGATGATTAAAGGTTTTTACCACCGACAATGTAAACAAAGACAAAAGTGAAAATAACCGTTTAGATTCTAATTACTACTTAGTGTAACTTGCTTAATTAAATTATAATACCTCTAGATAGTTACTGAACTGCGAAAGAAACGACTAGGAATCTCCACGTTCTAAATGTTATAAATCACTAGAATTCTTAGGACAGATTTTGGTTCGCGGTGCATGTATTTCTATTTATTTATATATACTAATACTGAACTGAATACAACTGAATACTGAACTGAACTGAATACTACTG
The DNA here is from genome assembly GCA_022832235.1 of Lepidurus couesii. Taxonomy (NCBI): domain Eukaryota; kingdom Metazoa; phylum Arthropoda; class Branchiopoda; order Notostraca; family Triopsidae; genus Lepidurus; species Lepidurus couesii. The sequence continues at coordinate 25,870 of JAGJRP010000065.1, forward strand.
AATACTGAACTAAACTGAACTAATCGATAGATACTGAACTGTGAAAGAAACGACTAGTGATCTCCACGTTCTAAATATTTTTAAACCACTAGAATTCTTAGGACAGATTTCAGTCCGCGGTGCATGTATTTCTTATGTATTTATAAGTTTGAAGTTAGCAGGACCGGTACAACGATGGTCTCGGTCAAGTTTGTAAGATACAAGGTTACGAAATGATGTTATCGTATTCGCTGACGTCACAAGGTTGGAGATCCGTCCTACCGGATTTATGTGTTTTTCCGAAGAAAGACGCCGACCAAAAAAGTCTGATTTGTATCACTTTCTAAAGTCTGCCGTCTGCCGCTCACCTGCAAGATTGCCAAGGCGGAAGACGCTCAATCGGCAAATCTTAGCTTGACCGTACTAGAATTTTCTTACTTCGCTTGAAGCTTGCGTGCTTTACGCCCGTTAAGTGTAACTAGGCTGCGACTTTACTAACCTTCAATTACCTTGAACAACCAAAAGAAACAGCCTTTTCTGGAATGCAAGCAGCGTGCAAGATGTAAACCGGAAATACTTATTTTCCATTCAAACCCAACATGTAAAGAAATCTAAAGAAAAAAAAATCTATCTCTTCTGATCTGGCAATTATTGCGGAATTTTGGGGGAAGTTGTCCTGTTGGGGCTGTGCAAAAGTCACGTCGGGAGAAAGCCTTGGAGATATGGGTACCTGAACCGCAAACTACAAACGAGCCCAACTATCTTGATGATTTATTCCTTACCAAGTTCTGGTCTTCAAGCCCGCATACTAAACTATGGCGAAAGTTGACAGAAAAAACGGCACAGGAAAATACAACACACAATAGTGTTTTTCAACTCCCTCTCAATCATCCATTTCCATTCTCGCTCTCAAGATCGAGGGCCTCGACCAAATTTGTGCATTCAGGAGACACAACCTCGAACGAAAACCGGAACGCTTTCTCTATCATTTCCTTCTCCTTAGCATTTTTCTTTTTAGTAAGGCAATACGGAACTTCAAGAACGGGAGTTTTAAGCCAGCCTAACCTGTTCTCCAGTTTCTCCCATGCTTAAGTTTTTTTTTTTTGTTTCATTTTAAACTCCACAGCAAGTCCAACTCTTCACAATACAAAAACAAGTCTTTCCCTTTCGTTGAATACCCGATCAAAAGCGGGTCAGTTCGTTTCCGAAATCCATCCATTTGACCCAGTCACCTGGAAATCAGCCTACTTTTCCCTAGGGCTGCAATTTACCTCGCATCCTTGCAATTTACTTTCACCCACTTACGGAAAAGAACGAAACCAAATTGTCCAGACAACACAAACCAGACTAGCCTGATTTACCGGTTGAAATCCCCACCTAAACTAAAATTCAGTTCGCGTAAATAGCTTACTGTATCTAATTAGTTGAAAAGAAAATTCGAGAAAATTTTCCATTTTCACTTTTTTTGTTTGAGAACAAACTTACAGATACGAAGATCCATAATTTATTTGGAAAAGTAAATTTCGAACTTTGTTGTAGACATTAATTTCGTGAATGCTGACTTTCACGCATTCGTTTGCTTTATTGTATTTTTATGTAAATTGTCTGATAGTCAATAGGAGAACACTGCCAAACAAAGCGTCCACGGTATTAGCATGAGACTCTCCACGCCTCAGGAGTCTCCTGAAAGACCGGACCGGGGGATGCAAATACTTGAAACAGGTTCAGTTCAGAAACGAAGGTGAAAGTGTCCATATATACAGACCCATGCATCTGCCTGAATGACCTGAACCTCTAACTGCAAAATCATGTCCAAGAAAAACTTCCTTTCGCTTCGCCCAGATTTCTTCACAACGACTACCTCACGCAACACGAGACTAGCCTAATTAGCCTAGCTTCTCCTGGTTTTAATTAGCAGTTTTATCGCGTACCAGTCGTGAGCTGGACGCCCCTCTACATGCGATTATTGGGTACCGCGAAGTTACCATCAGCTCCTATCCGTAAATCTTCATCTTCAATCGTTCCCAATTACAATTGCAAACTAACCGACAAGACTGTAAACACGATCGCCGAATACCGTGACCCATCTTGATTCTGAATTCATTAGTTAAAACCTTAAATACCATAACAAGCCAAACATCATTCCAGTCTCGAAAACTCAGTTAACTTAACTGCAGTTGGCTTACTTACCAAATTCAACAATGAAAAAATGAAAACAATGAAAAATGAAAACTTACAAAACAAAAAAACAAAAATAAATTCAACAATGAGAAAATGAAAACAACAATGAAAAAATGAAAAGCAACAATGAAAAAAAAAAACATTTAAATTCTTTGAATTCTATTCGGGTATTATTAGAAAACATTGGATTTCGATGACAGGGTGGTAATAGCCAGTCTATAAAACAATTGCGGTGCTTACCTAAGGTTCCACATGTTTTCTCAAAGTACGAGGGGAAGCCCCAACAGGCTCTTGAGCGCAATTCAAATTCGACTGTTCCTTCTTGTAGACAATCCGTTAGCGTCCACTTTCTGTCTAGTCCCACTTGAGAAACTTTTCACTAACCGCAATGCATATCCCAGCCAAATTTCCCTCAATTTCGCTTTCAATAAAAAAAAGTCAACAACTGGACGCACAACAATGAAGTTTTCTTTGATAGCACCACGAAATGAAGCGGAGGAGGAGTATCCACTTTCTCAAGTACCTGGCTCTTACAAACTTCGTGGCTGTCGCTTCGGTATCAAAAGCAAACTAGAAGCCAAAGACAAAAACTCCTCCAGTACAACACTTCACTTTCTTCCACGACTGTTGTGCTCAACTGCTGGACAACTAATGGGACCATCAAGCCTCACGCTTAGCAAACTTATGACTGCAACTTTTAACACTACCTTTGGCCACCTTATGCACTTTTACCACGCGAGGGGGGCAAGGGGGGCAGTGCGCCAGAAAAGAGAGAGAGGTGGGGGAGCCACCGGAGCCACCGAAGTCAGCGAGAGTGAGGGAGAGAGAAAGAGCAAGTAGGTAGCACCACCTTGGAACGTTTCTCCTCACTTACTTTATCGCCACGCTTCTTCCGCTTTTTTTCACCCACGTTGGCACCCTCAAGTCCCTTATGCATCCTCAAAACTCATGTGTCTTAATATCATGATTCTGTTCTCGACCTATGAAGCCCAAGCTTTCCTCCTGCTTAGTATCACCCCCCACACACCTCAAAATTCCCCCAATGGGCAAAGTTCCACAACTTTCACTAACTTAGCAATGCTTGTCTTCCCAGCAAAGAATTTCATCCTCCATCGTTAATTCTACGGACCCTTAATTTTAACTTCATCAGCTTAGATTTCAGCTTCTCCATTCTAATTTATTAACGTCAAGCTCGTTATTTTCTTTGTTTACTCCATTTCTTCGAGTTCATGTTTCTTATATTTTAAACAAGGGTTAATAAGGTTCTGATTTACTAATTGCATACTGATTTACTGTCTTTCCTTGAGGTATTGTGCAGATTTGGGGGAATTTTCCTGTTGAATTTTTAACCGTTTCGTTTCCAATTAACGCCAATTCTTTTTAGCTTAAATTCTACTTTCGATCTCAAAATTTCGACGCGGAATTAGCCGTGGTACTTGAAACTCTCCATCCTGTCAGTTTTTCAATCGGGTTTTATGGGAATTTTTTAGCACTCGCTAATATTTTAGCGTTTTCCAATTCGTTCTATTTGACCTCAATTTTCTTTCTTAACCATTTCTGAACCATCAGAATAACAGCGGTAAATTGGGCGAACTAATCCTAACCTCCAGTTTCATTACGGCCCATTAAAATCCTTTCTTGAGTTGTTATTTAGATTTCGAGCTCAACACGGAGGGAAAGTTTCTAGTTTATGGGGTTATTCGAAATGTATAAAGGACTCCGTTGTGCGATTTTATCTAAAAACAGAAAAAAAATATCTGATGAATCGGGAAATGCAGTTTAGGACGGGAAATATAACAGTACTTGTCTATACTCGGTACTCATTGCCCTGGAAAGCGAAAGGTAACTCCGTGTCAGTTGCTTTCTCTTGTTTTTCAACTCTTCACCGCGTCCTTGAGATACCGTTTTTTACTTTATGTTTTTAGGATACGATCGTTCCAATTGCAGGGGGAGGGGGTCAAGAAGCTTCAAACTTACAACAACTTTTGAAAAACAAAAAGTGTTCAGTGTTTGGTATTCAGGTCTTTCGCCTGGAGAAAATCTGTAAATTTTGTTCTATTTGGCGAAATTGTTTTCACACTTTTTCCTGCTTTCACACGGCACCTAAAATCGGTCCAATTTAATTCGCTTTGGCACAACTAAGTTTTGCTTCCCGAAGGCTGTAAAGATGTGAAATAATAATAATAATAATAATAATAATAAAATACAACTGAACTACGGCTTTTTTGGGATATGTTTAAACTGTGACTAATTGTCTATTTAACAAATGACAACTTCGCGTTCCGGATATTACAAAACCACAAGCATGGTACTCCGGTACTCCAGAGAGTTATTCATTACGGTTGTACGCAACGAAAGCGAAATTGTCCTTACCTTGGAAGGTATTTGGTGGTGGGATGTCCTTCGCCTCACAGAGTTCGTTGAAATCGTCGTATATTAGCTGGTTTGCAGTGTAATCCATCATTTGAAATTCCCTCAAGACTTTCGCTTCCACACTGGCAGCAGCAGCTTGAAGTTTTTAACGAGTCACCAAGGCCAATACTACCGCATTCCTAAAAACAAATCCCTGGTTACATACCCAGAATACCACGTAAAACAACAAAAAGGTTTTTGCTAATCCTCTGGCTAACTTATCAGCCTTATTACTCCGAGTTAATCCTTCTACCTGAGTTAAAGACATTGAATTTGTATGTATTTTGTTGATGATCATTAGCTTGTTGATCATTAACTTGTCCCGTCTAGCCTAGGTATTAGCATAATATGCAACTCTCAGAAACGCCTTGGCAAAACTGTTTCAAAATAACTAAGTAACACTTGTGTCATGTGCGCGATTCTCCATGCTTTCCGAAGTCAACCAGTCAACCAAGTCTCAAGAGTCGTGACCTCTAGCCGCCATTACACGAAGCGCGTGCAATACCCATAACGCGCACAAAAAAGACCGTTTTTTAACAAGTAGCCATAGCTTAAGTATCAGTCACAACGCAATGAAATTAAAACCTCGCAAGCTCCTCTACTTAATCTTCATATTTCACAAGCCAAGTTCTTGACAGCGGCGTGGAAAGTCCTTATTTCAAATTACATCTAACCTACCTTTTCTCGCTATGGCGCGGCGTCCTAAAGCTCCTAGTTTTCAAACTCACTTCTACGCCAAAGTCTGAATCGCAGAACACTCCTCTGAAAAACCCACACTCAGCTCTACTAACCCCAAAACACTGTGTTAACTAGACTTAACATGCAGCAGAACATAATGCGTTAACTTAATTAAAGTGAATACAGGTGGCTTTAGCATGCTTTCCGTCATGGTCCCCTTAATTCCTTGTTTTTAAAAATTATTTACGCCATAAGTTACGGCGGCAGAATGTTGATTCTCAAACAGTCTCGAAATACATCGTTAGTATACTAACAATGTATTTCGAAGTCCAGAAATTTCCATAACAAAGTTAGAAAGCGTTTAGAGTTTAATTACAGTTTTAATAAGGTTCATATACTTTCGAGTTCGACATCAGCTCTCAGATTAGAAAACGAATAATACCCGTTTATGTGTCTAAAACCAGAAGTAGAATCTCCGTTACCACACACTAGTTCTTACAGGACTGTTGGTCAAGGTCCGGTGGTAAAACCGATCAAGTGTCATAATCAGGTTTCCGGCCCCTGGACATTGATACCTATCTTTTTTTCCGCCATACAAAGACATTTCACCTTTCACTCATTTCCCTTTTTCTCGCAATAATATGCACATAATCTTAACCCATAGCTTTAAGAATCGGGTATGTGGCACGCCAAAACTCTTTCTCCGACCTCTAGGGCCCATGATGGGATTTTAACAGATGATTTTTTGCTCATTTGTAGGCCTGGGGCTTTCAACACATATGAGTTTGACCCACTAACCCAGACATTTTCTAGTTCAACCACAGCCAGCAAGCTGTGCTATACGACCGCAGAATCCTCAATGGATCCTCCGTGCAAGGTTCGTTACGCTAACGCGGCCCGGGTCCTAATTAGGCGAATACAAAATACAGAGGAGGAGACGTAAAAAAAAAATATAAAAAAGACTCTAGTTGTTCTGTTATCAAGTTCCTTGTTTTGTAGGTCAAAATGGCAAGGACATTGAGACTCTGCGTCGCATGCAATACTGGTTTCACTTTCTTGCAGCTTAACCACAATCTTTTTGGGTTTTCAGATTTTTTGCCCAAGTCTTGCATAACAGTGCACAACAAATAAAGAAACAAGCGTTGCCCTGTTTTGCATATCAAATCTACGTGTAAAGCACCAGAAGACACTTAACTGTATCCCCTGCCCCTCCCGTTAGGGGATTCCCGTACTTGTGACGTCACAAGTTGTCAGTCCGCATACCAAGCGACCGAAGGAGAAATCGTTTCTCTCTCTCTTTCTCTCCTTTTCGTGATTCCTTTTTTATGATTCTAACGTCCACGACCCTTTGGCTACTCAAATAATCTAATGAATAATTAACCGCGTAAAAACCAAATATACTTTTTTATCTGCCTTTGGCCTTTAGATAATAACTTACAGTCTTGGAAATGTTTTTAAAGCGTAAAAAGAATCAACTTAGGGCTGCAACACCCTACTAAACTCCCTTGCAATTCGTTCCGAAAGACACTAGGAAAAATACTTGAGAATTACTTAACAAATTCAACAAGAAAGTCTGACATTTGTAAACAAAGCCATACACATAAATACTCTGAAGCTGATTTCACGTTCACGGTTTTAAAACATTCACATTTAAATTATTTACGATTTAGTTACTTTAATGTATTAGAAAATGGTAAGGAAAAACATGATAGGGATCGTTGTTTTGAATTGTAAATTTTTATCAAGAAATTTATGGTCCGGACACAGTTACGTAATAGGCTTAGGATCGCAGCTGGGCAGTAACGAATTTCACGGTTGGTCATTACTTTCTCGCCTGGAAGTGAAATTATGCATCGTTTATGGAACTTAACTAAGCCTAATCTTGGAGAAAAACATACTTTCTCCTTAAAAAGCTCTAAAAAGATAATTCAGAATATAACTTTTTAGAAAGGTATAACCCCATCCCAAAATTGTCTCTTCGCTGTAGGCAAGGCCGAACGCGTATACACGTTTATGGAACCTAAACTTGCCTACTCACCTACACAAAGCATCTCTACCTTCTAGGGAACTTTTTTGTGATTACTATGCAGACTGGAGAAAGATTATTTATGTCTGGTGTCCCGCGTTTGCAAAAGACCGTTGGAGTTTTGCCGAGTAGGTTAATGAAACCATAAAAGGAGCCTTTATAATGCATGTCAAGGTTTCTTGGTAATTTATTTAGCACCCAAAGTTTCCTTCAAAGCAGTTAATATACTGGACAAACCGCGCTAATTTCGTTTCTTGTGCGTCTATGATACAGGCTTTAGGATTGGAGGACGAACCAGCAGCGGTGTGCAAGGTACCAAGCGATTTAGCTCCGCCTCTTTTCACACTTTACGGTAAACACACTGTAAACAATAACAAAGTCGACATTTTTGCGGTGCACCTTTGCCATTTCTATGCTCTTAACCATAAGCAAAGATTTGTAAGGTTTAAAAGCATAGAACGGTTCGTGTTTACTCACAAACAAAACCGCCGTCGTGAGAATGATGGTTAACCAAACGTCTGCGGTTCGGTGTACATGGTGCTTACCGCTAATATCGTGCATTCTCCAAAGAAGACCAAATTAAACTTTCACACTTATTTGCTATGAAGTCTGTCTAAAGTAGTCGTTAGGTTAAGAAAGGAATGTCTAGATTTACTCACGAAAAATAAGGAATCTTGTTTCTAGGAATCTGAACCTCGAAATTTCTATCGTATTTTTCATAACCGTCAAAGTCGCGTTGAAAAAAATTCTGGAATTATTTACGTTCAGTCATAACTAAGCTAAAATTGAACTCTAATTCTTATCATGAGATAAATTCACGAGGTACATTTAAAGTATTTCAGCTTTCATGCAAAAAAAAAGACAAAGCTCAATTTCAATCATTTGCAAAACGAAATTTAACCGTTCAGGAAGTGGGCAAAAGCTTCAATTATCTGACGCAATTTGACTTCTTTGCTTGAACTTTAAAAAGATTGAATCACCCTAATGGTATCTTTACGTGAAAATAGGGAAACTGTGTGAAAATTATAGGTTCAAGCGCACGGAAATGGCAAAAACTGGACTGTAAATTCCTATTACAATTTACAAAAGATTCCTGGGACAGGAAACGAACCATTTCACCATTTCGTTTATCAGGCTCTGCTTCAGAGTATTCTTGGCTGAAAAAGATCTTCGATCCACATTAAAAAAGGGAATTGCGTGTAAGTCGTGCAATGTCATAGCGGGTGAAAACGTGATGAGGCATCGTGAAACCGTTCGACTTTTGAAAACTTTCGCTTTCATGAGACTTTTGGTAGGTTTCAAAAACCAAAGGCGGAAAAGCTAACCCCCTCACCTCCCCAAAACGAAAAACCTGTTGCAATCAAGGATGTTTGCAGATTACAAGCGCTGTTTCCCTTTAACGCAGAGCGCAATCACGCCCTCAATATGTTAACAGTAAAATATACGAAGCCAAAAAGCCTGGCACCCGAAAGGCGTCCTTTTCACTTATGGGAAATTCCTTTTCCTTTCTTTTTTTTGTCGGTTATTGGGGTACCCGTGTCCTCAAGTTCCGTTAGTTTTGGCAGAACTTCGTATGCACGATGACGACGCAAAGGAATCTTTTATTTGCTTCAGGAATGTATAAGAAAAAGAAATAAAGGGAGCTTTGCAAGATTGCATCAGTGAAAGAAACAAACGGCTTTGCAAATGGATTAATTATGTTAGCGAAATGGCTCAGTTCTTTACACTTCTCACGCGTTTCCTTACAGCGATAACAATCGTTTTCTTTTATGCCTGGATAGAAAAATAAGAAAATTGAATGAGAACAAAGAGATCTTCGAGCCACGACTTTTGCTTGGATGGTTCACACCTTCAATTTATGGCAGGCTTTATGATGCTTAATGACACAATCGCGTCCGAACAGACCCATATACAGGCAAACTGTAGGTAAGAATTTCGGAATATTAGTTCTGGGATAACGAAGTTCTTTTACAGTCAAGGGAAGGTTTTGTTGCCTAATAAAGCCCGGGAGATGCTTTGGGATCGAGGAAGAAGACTTTAATGTCACTTTTAGTAAACAATGTGACCTTGGATGTTGACATGTCAGAGATGTTTGGCATGAAGGAATTCGTTGACCTCGCTGCGCTGATAAAGCAAGGTCGGATATAACAATAGCTATTTGACGAACCGCGACTTGAAGGTCTGGTTTTAAGCTTTTTAAGCTGGAAAGAAGGCCTTGGGAGTTACTCAGGTGTAATTGCTGTTCATTAGGCATGCAAGGCTCAGTTGTAATGCGGTTTACATCTTGAGAATAAACAGTTTGTCAATCTTACTTGTCACCTTGCGCAAGAACGAAAGTCACCTGGAAAAAACTACGTCTAACGCAACATGGGACTTTGCCTTTGTCTAAAAACTGCCTGAGAATATTGTAACCATGGATTTTACTTTTCACAGTTGCCAGACTTACCTTACAACAACAAGAGCAAATTAGTAACGAAACTAAACTATATTAAGGTTAGAAATAACGAAACGAAACTTTTACAGTAACGAAACTATTGATCGCTATAGGGAACTTGCAGATTGACCAATGACACTGCTTTTACGCCGTTTGACCAATCCTGTCATTCTCAGATTACTACTCCTACGCTCCGGTAGGGAAATTCCTTCTAAATTCCGGTCAATTCAGTGAGCAGGTTATTTGATCAAAGGACCTGTTCATTTAATCAAGCAGGTTATCTAATTGATTTACCTGTTCATTTAATTGACTGGGGAGTTAAGAAGGGATACATCGTGTTGAGAACCCTGCCTAAACGTAGGAGTAGGCTTCAAATGACAAGGTTGGTCAAAACCACAGAAAAGCAATGTCATTGGTCCACTGACGAAGTCCATGTAGCGATCCAGCAGTTTCGTTACTGTACTACGTACTGTACAGTACTCAAACTATTGATCGTCTTATGAAACAAGAGCTAGGAATCAAGCAATAATGAATATACATTGAGGGTAATTTAAATATATATAATCTAGGATTGTTTTTTGCTCTTGTCTTCTCGAAAAATTTTAGATTTATACTGCTAAATAGTACCGACAAACAAAACTTACCACGGCTTCTCGTTCTCTTTTCTCTAAACTTTGTCCTTGCCCCGGTAACAATCTTTGCATCTTACACTATGTTTTACACGTTCTGTTTCACAAAAACTTGTTCAGATTAGATCCTTCGAAGATTACGAAGACCTGTTTTCCTTACAGAAGTTCTTCATACGTTTTGTTTAGTAGAAGTTGTTGTTTACACCTTTCCTTCGGAATTCGGATGTTTGGATCCTGAAAAGTTTGCATTTCTGTTTACAAGCAAACTGCCCACGGCAGATTGCAGCAGTTTGAAAGCAAATTAATTACGAATCTTCTTTCTTTACCTTTTTGAGGACGTTAATTACACAATTTGAAACTACACAAAGCATGATTTATATTAGCGTGTAATAATTTAGCCAATTTCGCTTTTGCGGTCAGAACACTTACCCAAACTGACAAAGAGGAAAGTAAATTACCTCCAAGATAATCGTACTTTCGTTTGACACAATATATTCTACGGCTTGAATGTGACGAAATTACAGGGTAACACCAGGAATGTCATAAAACTTCCCACCTATAAAATATGAACAACTTACACAACAAAAAATTAAACACAATACACATAAAAGTTAATTTTTGCCATGAAAACTGCGCTACCATGGAATCTCCTTCGAGCCAACGTGTGGAAACCCTGGTCTCTATCTCAACTTATTTTAATGGCGAGCATCACGAGGATAAAACTCGGCCAGAGTGGAAGCAGGAATACGTTTCAACATTTCTTTAGGGAAAATACGCAACAATTGCCAGCCAATATCCAATGACTCAAACACGGTACGGTTCTCGTAGTTTCCTGCAAACGAAGCCCAATTTAGAAACCAAGTTTGAATACAACTACTACTATCAGTATACCTTGGGCAATGAAATTCTTTTCAAATTTGCCCAAAAACTCCAAATACAAAAGGTCATCAGGAGTCAACGCTTCTTCACCCACGACGGCCTTCATGGCTTGCACGTCTTTGCCAATAGCATAACAAGCATACTAAAAATATTTTTGCGATTATTACCATTTCGAACTACATGAAAAAAGCGCAGCTTCTGCTAAGTAAAATTCTGCCTCAAAACGGCTATAAAATACGTACGAGCTGATTAGAAACGTCGGCGTGATCTTTACGAGTCATGCCTTCGCCAATAGCAGATTTCATCAAACGTGAGAGCGAGGGCAGCACGTTAATAGGCGGATAAATTTGACGATTGTGCAATTGACGATCAACGTAAATCTGGCCCTCGGTAATGTACCCCGTGAGATCAGGAATAGGATGGGTAATGTCTAAAAGTAATTGCGTCGTATATCAAAACCCCATTGCCCCATTTACAGCAAACAAGAAACCTAAAATTACCGTCGTTTGGCATAGTTAAGATGGGAATTTGGGTGATGGAGCCATTTCGGCCCTCAACACGCCCAGCACGTTCATAGATGGTAGCCAAATCAGTGTACATGTAACCGGGGAAACCACGTCGGCCGGGTACTTCTTCACGCGCGGCTGATACTTCACGCAAAGCTTCAGCGTATGAAGACATGTCTGTCAGAATAACCAAAACGTGTTTTTCGCATTGGTATGCCAAAAATTCTGCGGTGGTAAGAGCCAAACGGGGAGTGATAATACGTTCGATGGTTGGGTCGTTGGCCAAGTTCAAAAACAGACACACGTTCTCCATAGAACCGTTTTCCTACCCAAGAAAAATCGACATTAATACATTAAAAATGCAGTACTATCAATAGCGTGTTCCACTCGCTGCACTGGCGCAATATTTTTTGCCCTCAGTGCATGGATAATTGGAAAAACAACAACAAAAAATGGGAAACAACACAATTCTGCCTGGAATTCTCCTAGAATTGTTACTTACTTCGAAATCTTGTTTGAAGAAACGAGCAGTTTCCATGTTTACTCCCATAGCTGCGAAAACGATGGCGAAATTGTCACTATGGTCATCCAAGACAGACTTGCCTGGGAGTTTGACTAAACCACCTTGACGACAAATTTGTGCGGCGATCTAAATACAAAGCTTCTGAATATAACGAAAGGTTTTTAACGAGGAATTTCACAACTGACTTCATTGTGAGGTAAACCAGCAGCGGAGAAAATGGGAATTTTTTGTCCACGAGCGATAGAGTTCATGATATCAATAGCTGAGATACCAGTCTGGATCATTTCTTCAGGGTAGATACGCGACCAGGGGTTAATAGGTTGACCCTAAAACCGAGCCCAAATAAACATCAATTAAAATTAGTAAAAAAAATTGTAAACAATTTTGTGTTTACTTGGATATCTAAGAAATCTTCTGCAAGCACTGAAGGTCCCTTATCAATGGGTTTTCCTGATCCGTTGAAGACACGACCCAACATATCTTCCGAGACGGGAGTTCTCAAAATGTCGCCAGTAAACTCGCAAACTGTGTTTTTGGCATCGATTCCAGAAGTGCCTTCGAAGACCTGGACGACAGCTTTGCTGCCACTGACTTCTAAGACTTGACCGGAGCGGATTGTTCCATCAGCTAAGCGCAAATTGACGATTTCAGCGAATTTGGGGAACTTCACATCGTCCAAAATGACCAGTGGTCCATTGACTCCAGATACAGTCTTATATGCTATAAAATAATAAGAAAAAAATCAGGTGGCGTGTACAACGAATATAATACTCTGAAAGGTTAGCTAGAGGCTTATAAGCTTTTTCTGGAAGGAGGCAAAGTGAGATGAGAAGAGATTGAACTTACTTAACCGTGGCTGGGAAATATAATCGCGAGTCACAGCTAATGTGTGCTCTTTTCTCGCTTGCTGGGCGTTCATGGTGAAGCTTATTACACTTTGGCAGAATTTAGCAGTAAGATCTGGACCGCTTGGCACTCAACCGCAAGTTTAAGGGTTTTTCACAGGTCCTACTCTTATGCTAGAAAATCAGGTGACAGATTCTGTCATGTGATTCTGCTCCTTTGCTTACACTAGGAGAGGATAAATTGAGGGTAGGGTCGTGAGATTGAAATGTACAGAGGTATCCTTAAACGATAGTGGCGACATCTAGGATACTATTAGAAGTTAGTTCTTTTGACTTGTATTGATTTTCAGGAAAATGTAGGCTCAATACATGCTTATGGATGTATAAAAATGCAACTTAAATGTACATCAAACCGGTAGTTGTTGAATATGTTACAACAAAGAGCGGGATACTTTGAATATATGTTTTAAAAAATAACATAAGTTACGAGTTACAAAGTTAAACTTAATTTTACAGCTGTAGTTTAAAAATTCTGTATTACTAATTTCCTGTACTTCTGACATCAAAAGAATAAGCTAGGAATTCCTGCATACAGCAGAAACAGTAAAAATAATGCGCCCCCGGGTGGACTCGAACCACCAACCTTTCGGTTAACAGCCGAACGCGCTAGCCGATTGCGCCACGGAGGCTCTGGTGGCTAAGAATTTTTTTAAAACAAAACTTAGATACGTAAATTATTCCGACGTTAGAAAATAAGCATACTAAACCCCTAAAATCTGTAAAAAAAATTATCAATTAGAGATTACCAATATTTTTTGTGTGTGCTCAGCAATGATTCTTTCTTTGTTTAACGTTTCCCTTTATGTAATAGTGTAAAAGTTAAACACAGTGGGGAAGTTTTTCAGGTAGAAATAAAAACATACGCCCCCGGGTGGACTCGAACCACCAACCTTTCGGTTAACAGCCGAACGCGCTAGCCGATTGCGCCACGGAGGCTCTTGGTGGCTTTCAACATCTTTTTCACCTTCGGGCTAAGGTGAAGTTCTTGGTGCGAATAATAGCCCATGGCTATTAGCTTTAAAAAAGGCTATTTAATTCGAAAAGCAGCTTACAGTTTCAAAATAGCTGTACTTTGCGTCCAACTCCCTTTTCCATTCATCTAATAAAAATAATTAACTTCACGGATGCCAAGATATTTCTGCGAGTAGAAATAAAACATATGCGCCCCCGGGTGGACTCGAACCACCAACCTTTCGGTTAACAGCCGAACGCGCTAGCCAATTGCGCCACGGAGGCTCTTGGCCGCTAACGAAAGCTTTTTCAGCTTCGGGCTCAGCCTTCAGGCTCAGACTCAGCTTCAAGTTCTTGGTGCGACTATAATAGCCTAGGGTTATTAGCTTGGAAAAAGGGTTATTTAATTTTATTAAAAAAGCAGAAGCTCCGCTATAACTTTGCTTTGAGTCAGACATCCTTTCCCATACAGCTAATAATATAATTAACTCCACACATGGCACAACATTTCCGCGATCAGGGTAAAACATATGCGCCCCCGGGTGGACTCGAACCACCAACCTTTCGGTTAACAGCCGAACGCGCTAGCCGATTGCGCCACGGAGGCTTCCGTCGGTTAAAACGTACTTTTTCAGTTTTTTGTCCACTAAGAGGAAGGATTCGGAAGTTGAATTCTAACTGACCTTTAGTGGTCGTTGTTTTTTATGGTTCACATCACAAGTACAGTTGTATCCAAAGAACGCTAGACTCACTTTCGTCGTTTTATGTGATTCTTCAGTCGTCACGTAGTTGTCTCTACAGGAAGTCTATGGTTCTTCACTCCCAAGTTGGAGTCACTTCACGTGTTTGTTGACATGGATCTGAAAACCATTGCTGTGCTTAGTTTATCGTTGTTACTTTGGATCTTAACGTCCAGTGAGGGCGCTGTGTTAAACCGCGTACGAATAGTATATCATACTTCAGTTTCGTACGTAAGTCAGTTACGAATGTTCTGTTTTACTTTTTAAGGCGTTACAGCACGTCACTACTCCGGTAGGAGTTACGGGATTGCCAACTCTTTACCAGTACTACACTTCCAACGGAATCTATTCCGGTTTGGTGCCTACACCTTGTGGCTTCTGCCTTAACAGTAAACCAATATGGATTATGAGTGGCGCCCTCCATTACTTCCGGATACATCCAGGTTACTGGCGGGACCGCTTGCGTAAACTGCGAGCCAATGGACTGCTAGCCATAGAAACGTATTTGAAAATCAAATAGCTTTAACTCTTATTCGCTTACGTTGTTTAGCTACGTTCCATGGAACTTACACAATCCTTCCAAAGGAGTATTTGATTTCGGGAATGAGAGAAAGGAAATGTCACCTTTCCTTCGTATCGTTGACTTCCTTCGGTTAGCCCAAGAAGAGGATTTGTTCGTGATTCTTCGACCGGGACCCTTTATCGGCGCTGAGTGGGAGTTTGGAGGCATGCCAAGGTGATTCCGTCAATACACGTAATCCTTTCGACTGCCATGATTTTCTTATTAGCTGGCTCCTGAGGGATCCCAACATGAAAGTCCGAACATCTTATCCTCCTTTCCTTGCGTTCGTAAAAGCGTACTTCGAACATCTAATTCCCTTGGTCAGAGACTTGGAATTCACAGTAGGAGGACCTATCATTGCATGGCAAGTAAGCATACTGCATAGGAAATAAGAATCGTTCACCCTAAACTTAGATTGAAAACGAATACGGAGCGTTCGGGTATGCGAATGAACCACGAGACCGGTCGTACTTGCAATTTCTAAGAGATTTGGTACGAAATTTGGGAATCACTAGCATGCTCTTTACTTCCGATTCACCACTACGCACAGCAGACTTGGGAGCTGTTGAAGAAGGTATGCATTAAGTAGATAGTACACCCTGACCTACCTTACCTTCGAGGTATTTTGTGTACGCATAGTTTTACAGACCGCTAATTTCCAAAACCAAGTCGAAGAAGAGTTAGCAGCTTTACGCCAACTGCAGCCTCAGCAGCCGTTAATGGTAGCTGAGTACTGGACGGGCTGGTTCGACCATTGGGGTGAAGTACACAACACCCGTTCTACAGAATGTACTGTACAGTAATTTTGAGCACTGTGGGCAAAGTTTTACCATGGGTTATTCCATGCAGTTTACGCCCAAAGATTGAGAAGAATCCTCGATTTCGGAGCTTCATTAAGTCAGTACATGTTCCACGGAGGTACCAATTTTGGGTTCATGAACGGAGCTAACGTACAAGACTTTAACAATACCCAGTACCAACCCACCATTACTAGTTACGGTAAGAGAATATATGCGGTTAAACTAGAGTATGATCCTATTGAATTAACCAGATTATGATGCTCCTTTAAGTGAGGCTGGCGACTACAGGCCAAAGTACTTTGTATCCCGAGATCTCGTGCTCGAGTACCAGCCAGTTATGACCAGCTTACCTCCAATGCCGAGAGAGGTACCAAAGCGGGCATATGGAACAGTAAAATTCGCTCAGTCACTCTCCTATAATGAACTCATCGCCCAAGTGGTAAATGTTAGATGCAGTACTTTCACTTACATAATTGAATTTTTCTTTTCATGAAGCCTGCCAGTTCGCGAGATCGATCTCACAAAGTAAAGCCAATGGAATACCTTAATATTAATCATGACAGCGGTCAGAGTTATGGATTCATAATTTACCGAACGATTCTCGACCTCCGTCCTGACCACCATCTCCTCATCAAAGGTCGTGTGCGTGATCTTGGAACAGTAATGGTAAACGGGAAGAGACTGTCTCCACCCATTCTCACCGATCATGACTTAAACCACACCTTATCATGGAGAGTACGGTAGTAATGAGAACCTCCTTCTTTCCCTTTGTCTTTCATATCTGTTGGTAGTGATGCTCGCTTTTCTTTCGTGAAATTACAAAACCCTGTAAGAAATGCTTTGCTGGACATCATGGTGGAGAATTTAGGTCGTGTTAACTTTGGACGACCACATAACTTTCTGCAAAGAAAAGGGCTTTGGGAAGGACCGGTCTTACTGGACAATATTGTCACCCAAGAACTTTTTATTGGAGAAGAAATCACTGGCTGGGAACTCATAGCATTGGAGCTCGAAGGAATGTTTGTGGAAAAGTTAGTAAAATTATACTCAATATCGCAGTTCTATTTTCTTGATAGTCTAAGGTGGCGAAGTCATGTACCGCGTGACTTGGAAGGACCTCTAATGTTGAGAGGCACGTTTATCGTTTACGGAACTCCAGCTGATACATTTCTGCTCACTGAAGGATGGGGTAAAGGAGTGGCTTTCATCAACGGGTTCAATATTGGAAGATACTGGGCTCTCGGTCCTCAAGGAACCCTTTACATCCCAGCGCCACTACTTCGTGAAGGGGAAAATACGGTAATATTAAGTTCAGTTTCAACGCAGTCAAGACTTTCGCAAAGATCTTTTGTAAATTCGAGTGTAATTTCGTGTTTATTGCTAGATAGTTATTTTCGAGCTGTATCGGGCATCGAAGACGATTGAGTTGGTGGATTTCCATGTTTTGCAGATGTAATGATGCATATTTGTATCTCTCTCTGGACGAAATATTAATTTGTGTTACTAACTAATTGAAAATCCTGTGTACGTTCTTTACCACGGGGTCCCCGGTTGATGTTACGTAAGACCGGTAGAGTGCTGACCTTGCATGGGATAAGGATGACCCAGGTGACCAACAGTGAAAGGAAAAGGAATTTTATAGACCTTGGCTGCACTGCATTCTTAGCTCAGTGACAGTGATAATCTAAGTAGGGTCAAGCAGAAAACAAGTTTGTATCACAAAAGATGTACTGTGTTGATTGGCGTTTGGTATTCGTGTGTTTTCTTGCTAGCTATATTTGTGCGAACGAAATCGAGGAACCCATTAGTGAAACTATACGTAAGAGTCACACCGTCTCAAGCTTTGTATATTAAATTACATTTATGTGTTGTAGAATGCGATACGTCAAGTATCCTGAACGCCGTGTTGTTGAAACTAATCAGTGCGCTGCGACGCGAACTACAGCTGGATGGAGCCACGGATGATCCTGATGTTTCCAAATCGTCTACAGCCATCGAGATAATGCCGACTGAAACGGCCGTAATTGAAACTGTCAATACAACGGTATGGATTTGGTTCCGGAATGAACGTATTCCGAGCATCATAGTCACCACTACTGTCCGCTCTTTGTTGACGCCTTCACCAACATCTGCAATAGAGGAGTTGATGCCTAGCACCAAAGCTCTAAGCCTAACCCAAGCTCGTCGGATTCGAATTCGACAGGTGGAATTAGAACCGTCTTTCTCACTACCTTTCGATAAAACTGATACACGTGATGAAGAAGGATTGCGTGTCAGCGAGAAGGTCATGGATGACCCAAGAGTGCTCGAAGCAGTTCGTACCTTGAAGGTGGTCTTGGAAGAAGCCTACAAACTGTATAGTAGTAAAAGTGTGGATGAAGATACGCGACAATCATCGACTGTAAAACCATAATAATTGCAGTTGCAGCACTGAAAAAGTTCCCTACCACTTCCCAACCGTCCCCAATTGTATCGCCTCATTGTCATATACATAGAATTTATATTTCAAGATGTCTAGATTGAGATAATAAATCTTTGAAATATTCCTTGCAGTTCAAGAAATTGGGACGTTAACATGTTTGGCAAGTCAGAATTACTCTTACTGCAACTCACAGTTAGTTAGCAGCTTGGTAGAACTTTGTGTGTAAACTTCGGTTAAATTTCCCGCTGATGTATGTAAGAACTCTTTAAACCCTCTAGATGGTAGCACAGCTTAGGGAACACAAGCGCTTGGGGAGTATCTTTTCCTCCCATGTTTTTGTGTCGCGACTAAAGGACGCCATGGGCTTAGTTGTTGTCAAACCAGCAAGTAGTGAACTCTCCCTGAAAAGTGCTTTGATCAATGCACTGTTTCCCCAAAGTAAGTGAATTACTTTAATTTACTTAGCTTACTTGGATGACCTTTTCTTTAAAGCTAGCTGAAGGTAGCAAACAATTTTCCATCGAAAATGCTAGTTAACACAAAGCAATAGTTGGAAGCTGTTGTGTTGCTAACGCCATTTGGAAGTAGGCCACTAAAATTCTCTGAAAATCCCAAAAGCTCAGAAACCCTTGAATTTAACTTACGTTAAGTTTCTTAGCCAATTCCTAAACCATTATGAAAGATCTCGCATGCGATACTTTTGTATTGAAGTTGGAATAAATGTTTTTATATTCAGCTGCTGTGTTTGGCGAAGTTGTTTGCCTTTGAGTAGGCCTAGGAAATTAATTTGAGTAGGAAATGAATTCTGTGGGCTGCCTAACTTTATCTAATTTCCGTTCATCCGGCTTTGTATTAGTTAAACCTCTATCCGCTTTACTCTGCACCCAAACCACCCAAACGATCTATGCTATGGTGTCCAATAAATTTACCCCAATAGATACCATAGAGATCGTTTATTCGACAGTTCATCCTGTCGTCTTGTTGAATATTCCAACGAAAGCGATGCTTGTAAACACATTTGAAATGAACGGGAAGCTTGGTTAGGCATAGACAGGCCTCGACAGGCAAAGCCCCCCCAGGGGTTTGGAAATGGAACAGTTTCCCTTTTCAGGTCTACTTTCCGCGCTTTCATGGTTACCGGTTGCAGGGGTGTTTGGAAGGAACCTACAACTGGCATGCACATAGCCTGGGGGTAGGGGTTGGAAACGCAAGAGCCTGTTTAGGGCCGATTCCCACTGAGCGCATAAGAGCATAACAGCATAAGCGAGGCACAAGGAAGGGAAAGGCGAAGCAATGGACTTTCAGGGGTTTCAGCTAACTTCCATAGCTTCATCGACAGAAAGGGGTTGGACTAAAGAAGGGAAATATGGTCTTCGTAATTAGTTTGGCTGTGCCTGTGGCTCACAAATGACAACAGGTAGGCCCACGGAGGCATAGTATGATCAAGCATAAGGCCTTATGTGCTCAGTGGGAATTATTATGGAAGTTAGCTGAAACCCCTGAAAGTCTATTGTTCACCTTTCCCTTCCTTGCGCCTCGCTTGTGCAGCTGTTATGCTCTTATGCGGTAAGTGGGAATCGGCCCTAAGAGGATCTGCCTGGTGCAGAAGAAGGAAGAAACCTGTTCAGAGATCGCGAAGCAAGGGGAAGAACGTTGATTGCAGCCTCTTCGGGTCTTGTGAATTTAATGTCATGTTTTTCAGTCAAGAGTTTGACCGTTGTGTCGTTGTCTTACCCTTCGGATGTCTCACCCTTCTTAAATAATGGTAGTGCAATTAACAACGCATGACTCCCCTCCCTTCTCTTGAATCTAAGGTCACCCCAAAGTCAAAAGATCCCGTTCCTAGAAAAAATACGGAGCAAATAGGGTTTTCCTGGAGCATCTACGTAGCTTTCAGAGAAAGATTCGTGCCCGTCGAAACATGATTCGAAGCTCACGCCCCTCCTCCAACCGCATCTAAAAGCGACCACTTTGTCTGCGACGTTGCTAAGTTGCATGCGCGATGTAAAAGTGCTCCCTACTAAGGCAATCATAAACCAAAGCAGAGGCTCTGTCGCGGATATGCCACAGTGAGGTCAGGTAAGCTTTACAAGTTATTACGGTGGAGCGTTACTGCAGTTATAACAGTATCCTTCAGTTATCTCCGGCAGTTCTTTACAAATAACTCTTTTTAGAAAAGCTTGTCTATGTTACGGTAGGCGATCTTTTAATGTTTCGGTTAGTGTTGTTGAGGTGTCTCATCGGTATGCTGTTCATGCGATGTAGCATACAGTCCTTGAAAGTAAAAATTTCCAGACACAATTCGGCTATGTGAGCTAGTATCTTGTGGTCTTCTCTCAGCTTCTGTTTTATAAAAGTTGTTGTGTAACCCTTGGTTGGCAGATAGTCTTTCAATCCCTTGTCAGTACACAAGACACCCAAACGAGATCATATTGCAGAACGTATTTTGTGGGTTTATAATGTTGAGTGAATTTTGAAACGCGAACTAGCTTGGGCCGCACCTTCAAGCGTGAGACTGTTTTATTGAAGGGGGAGTGAGATTTCAAAAGGAAAAACAATATATATGAGAGAAGAAACCAAAGTGTTCTGGCTGAAGAACTCCTATGTCAATTATGCATACTAACAGAGTAATCAATTTTTTAGCGGAGTAACTCCGCCTTTTCCCGACAAATTTCAAATTTTCCTACCATAACATTAGGGGGCAGCTGACCAAGAGCGAGCACCACTACCCGCGAGGGTATTGAATATCGTTCCCTGAAAGATGGGAGTTCTTCAGCCAGAATACCATTTGGTCTGTTCTATAACGAATTTTTTCACTTCGAAACCTTTCTCCCCTTTAGTGGTACTAAGGGATTTGTACTCTCAAGTTTCTAAGCCCAACAAGCCAGCACTAGAATGTAGGATCGGGTTGGGACCTGTAAATACAGAAACCAAAAGGCATCGATGTGAACATGTTGTGACTTGCTTGGTGTTGGCAGTAAAAATGAAATACGATTTCCCAGCCTAAACATCGAGTTGCATGCTTTAAACTTTGCGGTCCACTTCCTAAACTATGCAACGTTATAAGATTATGTAAAAAAAAAAATAACTTGCTAACGAAAACAGGGAAAAGTACTGAATACTGAGACTCGGAAGATTAATTCTTGGCCGCTTTGTCTACCTTAGATCCCCACACCAACTAGCCATCGAGAGAACCATCGTTGCCAGAACGATTATCTTCTGAAGGTCAACGTCACCCACTGGAACAGTCAAAGCCCCCGTAGCCCCCTTAAATTGTCCCGAGTTTTACTTGGTACCGGGGTGTACTGTGTAGCCTAGGCTAGAGTAATGGAGTCAGGGGCTGAATTGCAGCAGGTGAGTTAAAAAGGCGGGAAGAATGTAAACAATCAAGGAGCGGCGTGCAGTATTTACATCACAGTATAAAGGTTTACACGATAAGATAACACGGTAGGAGACTTTGGACAAGTCTGGGAATCCATCCTTCATAGGCATTCATAGGCATAGTCTACCATCCATGCTTCATATCCATCCTTCATAGGCATAGTCTACTAGAAAAAGGATTCGAGAAGACAACAAAACATTCGGATACTCTAGGAAGTTTTGCATTGACCTACGGGCCGACCTTTTTTGAACTGCACTGGTTGGTTTGCGAATGTACCCCTTGATATTCTGGTCTTTTATAGGGCTGAAAATCGGTTTTGCTTGGGTCGAACTGAGACGATGTCGACTCGACTCGGTTTGACAACGACCGAATCGACTCGGCTTGACAACCACCGACTTCGACTCGGTTTGGAAGGTTGACGAGTCGAGTCGAATCGTTTTCAAATCGATTCGAATCGAAGACGGTGGTTGTCAAACCGAATCGAGTCGAAGTCGTCGATTCGACTCGACAACGACGACTTCGACTCGACTCGGTTTGGAAGGTTGGCGAGTCGAGTCGAATCGTTTTCAAACGAAGTCCAGTCGAGTCGGTTGTTATCGAACCGAGTCGAGTCGATGTCGACTCGACTTGGTTCTGGAGACCAAGAAGGTCGGTGGAAAACCTTTACATTGGAAGATACCCATGTTACCCTATACTGTGTAAACCTTTATACTGTGGTATAAGTCAACCCAGATGTACAGTACCTGACGTGGGCTTGCTTTAACTAGACGTGGGGCTTGGAACCCGAGTTCTGGACCGAAGCTACTCGGTTGGAATGCTTAGCAACGGTGATTAACCTAGCCGGTAAGTCTTGTACAGCCGTAAAAGTACCAGAAAGCCGTTTCCAAGCAGCTGCCCCGCCCCCGGATCTAACGGATTCGACGATTCGACGCGAAGGATTCGAAACGCTTTCGGTACCCGTCAATGACTCCGAGATGTTGTCGGACGTCTTCAGCAAGCAGCAAGCTTCACGTACACCTGAACGTCCATCCCTTGAAGCTGCGTCCGTCGAACTTGAACTTGCCGACGACTCAATGGATGAAGACTTTGGAGATCTGGATCTTTTGCCAGAACTCGGATTTCCTCCACTGGAAGCTGCTGATCACTCGCTCGCGAGATGCGGAAGTGAAGGTGACCTCTGGCCAAGTTTAACTAAAACCCTTTCGGAGGATTCCATAGAGTTCGACGACGAAGTTGGTTCTTTTTACCCAAGGCAAAGTCTAGACGTTTTTTCTGGGGTCAAACTAACTAGTGAAGTGTCGTCTGATGTTGTCCATGATTTCCCCCTTGTCTTATTCGGTGAACGACTTGACAGAGCCACGGAAATACTTGACGATTTCGACGAAAACCCGTCGCCATCGCCTGAATTAACATACGAGTCCGTAAGTTGCGATGTTCAGGTACAGTCCATGTATCCAACGCCGTCACCCTCGGAGTTCGATGACGGAGAAGACACAGATTCCGACAGTGACGAGAATATCGAATACCCCACGGTGGAGAAGTTAGCCATGGCGACGAAGAATGAAGCCGTGGAAGCAGTCTTGAAGACCATGCAAGGAGAAGCAGAGGACCTGGCTTGTTTCTTGTCATACGAGATTGCCGTAGAAATCCAGCTTAATACTGGTGAAAGGGTGGTTAAAGAACTCTCGCCCTTCCGGCAAAGGATTCAGCCAGAGGTACTTTGCAAGATGCGAGACTCTTCTTCGGGATATTACTTTGACAAGGACTTCAACTACATATCGGGGCAGTTAAAGGCGAAGATCACTCGTCTCTGTAAATCACCTCCAGCCAACTTACGCTCCATTCTCGAGTACCACATAAAGGCTACAGCAGACCATCGACGACCACCGACATCATTGGCGAACATCCGCTCACCACCTTGGCGAAAACACAATAAACAAATGGAAACCTCGATGTTTATTGAAATTATTTAGTACTAAATAATTTCTTTAAATGGTGCCTTTGCGAAATTGACGAAGTGATGAAAGGAGCTTTTCTCTCGCATGAACCCATTGTAAAAACGAAGAAGAATTTGATTTGAGGAAGTATCTGAGAAGTGATGCTCTCAGTTTCTCCCAAGCAAATCCCCATGTAAAATGCTGCCAGTCGCTCGCGGCCGGCAGCCGACCATTGAGTAGTTTGGTTTCAGTTTCAATCGTCTTGAAACCTAAACTATGAAAAGGCTTAAACCAAACCCTTAAGTTAGCTTTAACTCCAAGAGTAGCAGTTGCTTACGTGCTTTTAGTTGTTGACTTTTCTCCCAAAAAAGAGCGAAACCCCCATGTAAGGTTACCTGCAAAGCTGTTAGGAGCTTTAGGTCAGCCAACACTTATTTTGTTTTCTAACATAGAAGGATGATACTAACTCAGCTTAGACTTTCTTTCACGCTTCTCCCCCCCCCCCAAAAAAAAAAAATGGAGTTATACTAGAAATTAGGTATACGAATTTTTGTACTGTGTTCGTTCCTTGTAATTTTACAAACAAATTTTTAAAAAAAATTCTGTTTTTTTTTTTCGAAACCGGGACCATTTGTGTTCAGTTTCTAAATACAAGTTTGGTAATAAAGTCTAATAAAATCAAGTATCCGACGGAAAGTATGTTTCACTTAATATAAGACTAATTTCGCTTTTTACGTCTATCAGCCATACGTTACCCAGAGCTTGCAGGTCAGAACTTCCTGCTCGTGCTCATAAGCCTAGGGCTACTACTTCTACACACCCTCCACTGTACTACTAGTATTATAACCTATTACGCGTATCTATGGATAGGGCTACTACTTCTACACACCCTCCACTGTACTACTCCAGTGTACAATTGTACAATGGCGAAATCTACCATTTTAGGTACGTTTTCTACAAGGCGCGTAAAGTAAACAAACCAAAACAACAACAGACAATTAAGTGCCGGTCATTGTCTATTACACTGTTCTCTTATTTCAGATTCTGAAGAATTGGTTTAGTTTAAGTAGCAAAATTTCTTGCTACTTACACTTGTCTGTTGTTGTTTTGGTTTGTTTATTTTACGCGCCTTGTAGAAAACGTACCTAAAATGGTAGATTTCGCCTATTCTTGCCGCTAGAGAGCGAATTTGGCAAAGACTCTATACTAGCCTATATACCTACTGCGCGTATCTATGGAGATATGGGGGCAAAGGACAGCTGAGGTTCACTACTGTTGCGAAACACGAAGTTGCAAAATGCGAAGTTGTGAAATATGAAGTTGCGAAATACAAAGTCGCGAACTACGAAACAGTTGGGAAATTCGAAATCCCCAGTAGTTTGAACGTAGTTTGAACGTCTTATAACAAATAGCCTACTGCTATGAGCACTGAAGCTTTTATAGCCCTCTCAGCTCCCCTTTTGATGTGTGACCCTTGCTGTTTCCTGATCCTAGAACGTTTGTCCCCTCATAACACACCTTGCGGCAGAGTTTGCCTTTCTAAAGAAACAAGAGCAATGAGTTACTTCTAGGAATTTTTGCTTCTTCGTTCTTCAAGCATACTTTAACTGTTTCGAAATCCATCCCTTCTCACGCCTTATAAAATCGTCGGCTTCTTGCCCGAAACTTTAGTCTTTCGCGCGACATAAAGCCTTCGCGAATGTACTGTACATGGCAATTAAAGACCAGAATGGGATGTTCTGTTCTTCGGCTACAGTGAAGTGAAGTGGAACTTGCCCGCTGTTACTGTTGATGCAGCAATCGGCATAAACATTTTGTTTGTGCGTGACGCATTTGCTAGAATATGAGTCAGTTATTGATTGGCTAGTGATTGTGACAAGTAATTGAAAGATCTGGACCAGTTAAGAATTACAGGAAACATGAGAATTGAAGAGTTATTCATTCTTGGTTTTTTCGTCTTAGGTCCTTAATCAATCATCGTCACCGCCGCAAACTGGCTACCATCATCGAAGCAGCTAAGGTCCCCAGCCCGCGAATCTAACCTAATCTGGATCAAGAGACTGATCAGAGCGATTCGTCATTCGTCCATCGTTTGGCGTATATAGGCTAGCGTACGGATTAAAACGGGCTTGCCATGGAAACAGACGCTGTTTGGAATAAGCTTCTGCTACAAGTGAGAGATATATGTTTAAAAATATAAATTTAAAAGGTACTTTTACTACGCCCAAGAGCAACCCTAAAATGGGAGTAAAACATTCCCACAATAGGACAAGTACCTTTGAACGATTTGAACGATTTAACCCTTTTATCCCTTTTAACGATTTTTATTATATTGTTTAGTCTCAATTTGTCAAGCCTGTAGCGTATCGGGGTATCTTATATTAGATTAATCCCGGATTCTGAACTTTCTTTGAATAGGAATGGGAGTGGGGACCGGCGTTGTGGGATGAAGATACGCGGATTGAATTTCTAAAAGCAGCCGAGAGCTTGGCTAATAGATTTCGTGATGTATCCGCAACCACAACTAGACCCACTCCCGACAACCTTTCCCACGTAGCTGTTGCTCCGCCCCTTGATCCAGAGACTTTCGGCGAGCCTGTATTGACTGTCAAAGACTCCGAGTTTGTGCTGTCAAACGTCTTTGACATGCTGCAAGACTTAACATCCAATAGTCCATTACAAGAAGCTACTCTGGAACCCATGGAACTCAAGATAGTCGACGATTCGAAGATGGACATCGTCAATGAAGAATTAGTTCCTTTACCGGCACGCAAAGATCTTTCACCAGTGGGAAGCATCTTGCCCTCAAAGCCGGAGATTCCTTCTGGCGACTCCTGGCTATGTTCTAGTAAAACCCTGTTAGACGAATCCATGGAAATCGACGAAGATTCCGGTACGATCCAATTTGGTTCTTGTTATCTTAGTTATAATCGAGATGTTCTTTGTGGAATCGACCCAACAGGTGGAGTGTCGTCCGACGTCACGTTCGATTTCGCTCCCTCCTTGTTTGATAACCGATTGGACGGAACCGTGGTACCTTTAGATCTTGACGCTTTGGAAGATCCGGACAGCGACTTCGAACGTTACGAAAATCAATCCCCTTCTGGCGAAATTAGTAAGGAAATTTCGCTGTACGATGAAAACGAAGAAGATATGTTTCCGCACCCCTCTGAAATCGAACGCAAACCGCAAACTGAAGATTGCTGTTCTAACATAATTCTGGACCATAATTACGCGTCCATGGAATCTCCAACTCTCGACGAAACAATGGATTTTTCACTGGAATGCACCTTTCCTACACCTTCGCCTACTAATTCTACTATGGAGGAAGATACAAGATCGGAAAAGGTTTATGACGTCACATTTTCCTCGGTGGGAGAGCTCTTTGTTGCCACTAAACAGGAAGCGATAGACGTTGTTCTTACAACCATGGATGGAAAGCCCCAAAATCTGGGTTGTTTTTTGGAAGTCGGAATAACGGTTGAGATTCAGTCGACCGAGACGAAGGAATGGATAGTCCAAGACTTTCGTAGCAAGAAGCGCATTCTGCCAGGAATTATCAAGAAGATGCGCGAATCTTGCGAAGGGTACAATTTTGATAAAGACTACAACAGGCTGTCGGGGCAGTTAAGTGCCAAAATTACCATCTTTTGCAAGCCTGGACTGCCGAATTTACGTTGGATAACTGATTACGAAATAACAGCCACAGTGGACAGTCGATACCCTGCGACGTCCTTGGCAAGTTACCGTCCACAGACTAAGATGAAACCCATCAGCAAAAGGAATCCTACTGTTTATTGAAATTAATATCATTTCAATGTGAAAGAATTTCTTTAAATCAATCAGCTACGTTAGAGATTTCCAAAATGACAGTTCTACCCTGTTAATACCCATGTAATAAAATCGATTTGACGAGGAATCGATGTGAAATCTACAGTTTCACTTTTCTCCCGAACAAGGGCCCATGTAAAACTAGCTATAGGCAGCGGATGTGCAGCCTATAGTTAGGTTCGTTGTATAACTGTGTAACTGTAGGCTAAGTGTGTAGTTTTATTTCAACCGTGTACGTACTGTGCCTTAGTTTTAATCGTCTACTTTGTGTTAAAGTTTATAGTTTTAATCATGTGTGAAATGTTCTGAAGCGTTGGTGGAGTTTTAAGTTGATTTGAGTTCCCTATTCTGTCTTTTGTATTCGCTTTCGATGGATGAGATGACATTTCTCCCTAGAAACTAGCGAGCACCCATGTAAGGCCTTCTACAAAGCTGTTGCCAGCGGTAGTCGGCCAAAACCTTAGTTAGTTTGCACATGAAAAAAGGAAATCTTTTTCTTGTGTAGAACTTTCGAGTTACTTTTCTACGAATTTTTAAGAAAATACAAACCTATAAGTTTAGACACAGTTTTGTTTTGGATATCTTCAGAATTTTCAGAGTTATAGTGGATTAAACGAATTTCAGGTCAATTTTTATAGAAAAAAGACAAGTTACTACGGAAATTGGATGAAGTTATAAGTACTCGATCTTGGTGCCATCTTAGGGATATCGGATTCATTATAATGCTTATCCAGTGAAGCGGTTTGTGTTTGCAAATGTAATTAGAACTTACTGGAAAACCGTAAAATGCAGTGAAAGACGATAAAAATATCCATTAAACGTGAAGATCGTTTAAAACCTCGACTCGGTGTAAGTCACTGAACAACTGCTAGTGTCATAATGGTTAAGCAAGTGATTAAATGTGTAGTTAGATGTTTCTTTCCAAACGCTTTGACTTTCTCGAACAACCTTCGGTCGTAAATGGCCAAGGACATGGATTTTTATCAGAAATGACTTGATGTCTATAGTGCTAGTTTGTGCGTATTGTCGTGTAGCTTACACGTGATAAGAATATTGTTGACTTATAGCTATGTTTGGGCTCAAGTGAATCATGGTTTCGTGGTAAGTAGTTTGAGACTGTCACATTTTTCGCATAGCAGTATAGTTAAAGCAGTGGTGATTCCAATAGCTAACACAAGGAATCCGCTAATTAAATCCTGCAATGTAAGTTCTTTACTGGCCGGAGTTTGGATGCGTGATTTCAAACAAGCCATGGTTCCACGTTTTCGGCCTGTTGCACTTATAGGATCCCAGTATTGTGTCCACCCGTGAGCAGTCAGCAAACCAATCCTGAAATTGTCGATTAAAATTTTAGTAAAACTACTAAAACAGGTAGTGTAGAATTCTACGCGTAATTGTAAGCTTCGTTGGAAGGACCGTCTTTAGGTAAAATCCCGACAATGTAGGCTCTGTTAAAGCTATGTTTCGTAATATACAAACGACATCTCTTGTAAGCTTCAAAGTCAGCAGCTACTTCGTACTGTAAGATGCCTTGAGTCTAGTGTAACAAACGCTTTTTGTTAAACTTATCTCAACCTTTTTTCGAAATTATGTTTAATTTTATTTGTTTATATTTACTGATAAGTAAGCATGTTTTCCTCCAAGCACTCGCTTTATGCCTTCTTCATTGCTGTCCACCCAAAAGTTGCTCGGATTCCTTCTTACTTTCTGTGCTAGAGTTTTCATAGCCTCAGTGTTAGAATTCTGCACATCGAAAATTAGTTACGTTCGTTAAAATTATATCCTCTTGCCATGATTAAACTCTCCCAAGAGGTACCGCTTTTAGCCACAGGTTCCAAATCGCTCTTATATACCACGTCTTCCAAAGAATCTGCACTAGGACGTACATTCGGTACAGTTAAAGAAGACATAAGCATCGAGGTGTATACGTTGACAAAAACTACCGCAGCGAGACACCAAATTGCGGCCAATACCCTCACTGCGTATCTCTTGCTTTGGAGCTCTTCGCCTGGGTAGAACGGCACTGAAATTAAAGTACAGTACGTATCGCTGATCTTACCTTGGCCGACCAGAATCCTTAAAACGTATAGCAAATGATGCACTATACCGTTCGACCTGATTTCTAAAGAACGCAAAAGGAGCCACATCGATGCAGCAATGCAGTTCATACTGAGTACAAGGTAGCCCCAAACCTAAACGAATGTTTTACAGTGATTGACGATAGGATTGTTCGATAAGCGCTATTCACTTTTTTATCGTATATGGCCACTGCTGCCCATAACTTCGTCTCTTCCTGGGGAGCACGGATTACAATAGTGTTGACAGCGTCGTAGATGATAGCTGGGTAATACACTGCTTGATAGCGGTCGTACGTCATGTAATACGGGGCTGAAGCGAATCCGATTTCCTGCACCAATTGAGAAGTTACTTGAAAATCTATACTTCTTAGAGCCTTGCAAAAGAATATTAGTTTTTTTTCGTTTTAAGTAAAGAAACATTGAAATGAGAAATTGATTGTTTAGTGACCCCTTTAAGCATCAAGCCAATGAGACCATTCCAGGAGCCGTTTAGGTAAACACCTAAGCTGCGGTCCAAGGGAACTATCGGGGTGTATCTAGTCCAGGTTCATTGTTTAGAAATTCGGTACTTTCAATTCGTGAACTTACTTAACCTGCAAGATGTGGTATAGTATATCGGTTAAGTTTCGACTTTGTCCAGTGAAACTGCTAACACTGTAATTCGCGTCAGTCTTCACAAAACTGGACGGGGGAATCTACAATCCTTTTTTCTTAGCAATCTCTCAAAGGCTCTTTTTAATGGAAAATAGCATTACGTGCAAAATTCCAACTGGAATATTTTTTCCTTTCAAGTGTAGTTTAGCTGAATCAAAAGCCTTGTTGACGGTCGTGTAACGAGTTTTTCGCCAGTCGAAATGGCAGATCTGGGGTTGATCACGTTTCGCGGGAATATTGCTGAACGCTGAGCCAGTAATAACTTCCGAGCTAGTGATCCATTGATTAAAACGTGCATAAAAGCAGAACCAATTTTCCTTGAAAATTCGAAAAAGATCCAATCCAAGTCACCGAAACTCGAATTGGAAAATTTTACTTGAGACCAGGATAGTGGTACGGCGTTATACGTTTCTCGTTTACATGGCATTGAATCCAAGCTCAAAACACCACCACGTTTTTCTCGTCTACTTAGCAAGAGGGAGTTGCTACAATCTGTTAACAGCAGAGTCTTTCTATCTCTGCCATTTCCTAATTGCAACACTGCAAATTTAAAGTTACTTAGAATCTTTCTCAAAGCGTCAAGATTTGGATTGATTTTGGATTCGTTGAGTTAAGTTATCAATTGAGTCAAGATCTGTGACTCAAAACTTACTTTTGGGATGAAATCTTTCAATTTGGACTTGACTTGCACCATTCCTTATTGCGAGTTGCCTAAAGATGAGTTCTAAAGAACCTTTCCAGTTACTTTGGACAGAATGTGCAAAGAAATCATCGTAGATCAAACCTACACAAAACACAGCTTTATATACACAAGTGTTAAATAAGAGAAATTTTGTAATTTCGTTACGAATTTTGAAGCTTTGACTTGTCGCTGAAAGTGTGACCACCCATAAGAACCACTTCCACAGCATTTTGCAAACAAGTTTGGTAAAAGCAGCAACTCTGGTCTTATTCCTCGTGTTTATATACCCTTCGCGGTGACATTTAAGTTTCGGAGCGTTTTGACACGCAGTGCTATAAACACGTTGTCTATGCTAATGTGCTCATGACTTCATACCAAAAAGCCGAAGCGTTTGTATCCCGTCGTTGTTCAAGATGGAATTTCTAATGGCGTATAAGACCTCGCGTGCGATTCCATGTTGTACGGTGGCAAAACATTCGATTTATTTTTCAAAGACTTGAAACCGTTTTGCGGTGACAGATCATGACATGAGTGGCATATTTTGTGACAAATTCGTGTCGTGTTTCTTATCACGTCAGTACTTGTGAGTTTGCAGAAAGATAAATTGAACGAATTTGTGGCGCGAGGCTTTGGCAAAACAATAACAAATGTCAGTGCCATCTGTGACAGTTTTGCATCAATAAGCTAAGCGGGAGCCTTATAAGCCCAGATATTAGTTAGTGGGGCCCGCATAGCAGCTTCTTTTCCTAAGTAAGTTTTCGCATATAAAGAATGTCGTGGCAATCGTACTTCCTATGGCTAGTACAAGAAATGCACTGATCAAATCGTTTAAACCGAGAAGTTTGCTTGAAGCAGCTTGGTTATGTGACCGCAAACATGCTTTGGTTCCACGTTTATGGTCTGTTACACTTATTGGATCCCAATATTGCGGCCAGCCATGAGCGCGGAGTACAGTGATTCTAGAAAACCAATAAAATCTTTTAAGAACATTGTAAAAAGAGTAAATAAAAGTTTGAAGGATTTTACGCATAGTTATAAGCTTCATTGGTCGGGTCGTTTTTGGGCAAAACCCCTGCCAAGTAGACTCTATTGATGCTCTGCTTCGTAATGTATAAGCGACAACGCTTTTGAGCTTCAAAGTCATCTACCACTTCAAACTGTAGCAAACCTTGTGTCTTTCGATAGAAAAGAACATATGCCAAATCTCATTATTTTAGTTCTTATTTTTGTTTATACCGATAAGAACGCGCTTTTTCCTTTCAGAACTCGGCTGATGCCTTCTTTGGCGCTTTCCACCCAGTACTTGCTCGGGTTCTTTCGGATTCTCTGAGCTAGCGTTTTCATTGCTTCAAGGTTTGAATACTATATCGCGTAAATGTAGTACATTTCCTTGAAAGTATCTTTTGCTTGCCATGATTAAACTCTCCCACGAAGTCCCACTCTTAGCTAAAGGTTCCAAATCGGTACGGTAGATGACGTCTTCTAAGGAATCCGCAGCAGGACGTAACTTGGGGACAGTTAGAGATGACATAAGTGTCGAGGTATACACATTGACTAAAACTACCGCTGCCAGACACCAAACTGCCTGGAGTACCCTCGTCGAAAGGTGTTTAGTAGGAAATTCCTCACCTGCACTTGCAAATGTAAATTTGACGTGTAGTTCTGCATAATATTACCTTGGTTGACCATAACCCGTAGAAAGGACAGCAAATGGTATACCAAATCATTCGCCTTAACTTGGAAAAAATTGAAAATAAACCACATGAAACCAGCGAAGGTTACCATACTACTTATAAGACAGGACCAGACCTACACCATTATTTTTTCATTATTTTTTCGCAACAATTACGGCTGGTATTCGGTACTCGCCTGCCATTCGTATATGTTCACCGCTGCCCACAACTTTGTCTCTTCCTGAGGAGCACGGATTATAATAGTGTTAACATTCTCGTAGATGACAGATGAGTAATCTACTGCTTGATAGCGATCATGGGTCGTATAATACGGGGCTGAAGCGAACACTATATCCTGAACAGTGATGGATTTCTCTATTAGAAATACTGTACCCGTAACACATTCGGAAAGAAAAAAGTATCTTGGACCCAACATACTTTTGCCAGCCCCAAGGAAGCAAAAGAGCAAAAAGAAAGGGAGTTTGTAATTGGATTACCCCTTTAAGTATCAAGCCAATGAGACCATTCCAGGAACCGTTCATGTAAACACCCAAACTGCGATCCACGGGAACTATGGGCGTGTATCTAATCCAGGAAATTTCTTTAGAAATAAAAAAGATGCATGTTATGGAAAATTACTTAGCTTGTAGGAAGTAGAATAGGAGGTCCGTTAAGTTTCGATTGTGGCCACTGAAACTAGTGACAGTAAAGTTTGCATCGGTCTTCACAAGACTGGAAGGCGGATTCTAGAAACATTTGTTCGTGTAGTGTGATTTGAAGTATTGCTTTTTTGATTGGGTTAGGATTATACGTTAAAGATTCCAACTGGAATTAGGTTGCCCTTCAAGTGTAGCTTGGAGGAATCTAGCATCCCTTTGACAGTGGTATAACGAGTCTTCTTGTAATCGGAATGGCAAAGCTTGGGCAATCCGACCCGAGTTTCTTCGGTTTGAGTCATATTATTTAACATGGGGTTCGCATACAACTCAGTTTGGGCCATCCATTTTTGTAACCGCGCGTAGAAGCAGAACCAGTTTTCCTTGTATTTTCAGTTTTAATTTCGGAAAATGTATTTATTTTAAATACGTACTTGAGACCAAGATAAGGGAACCGCGTTAGAAGAAGGGCGTTTGCAGGGCATTAAGTCTAAGCTGAAAGTACGACTGTTACGTCCTTCTCGTTTGTTGAACCACAGAGAATGAGCGCAGCTTGTTAGCAGTAGAGTCCGTACGTTGTTACCACTGCCAAGTAACATTTCCTCTATATGCAAAATAAAACACTACAGTACTAGATATAACGTACTAGATTAAAACGCAAAATAAACCACATAAACAATAGTAAACCGAATATCGATAAATCACATTCTATAAAAAATTAAGTTCAAATTTTGCTTTAAATTTTTGTTTCTGTTCAAATGTAAGGGAATATAATGTGAACCACATTTCACTAGAAAATTGCGAAATTAAATACTTACGTCGGGGATGGAACTTTTCAATTCTAGTGGAACTGGCAAGATTCCGCAAGGCGAGCTGCCTAAATAGTAGTTCTAGGGATTGTTTCCAGTTAGTTTGGACGGAATTGACGAAGAAATCATCATAGATTACACCTACACACATACTTTAACAATAATAATAATAATAATAATAATATAGTTTGCAGGTTTATTACGAATGTCATAGCTTTGGGTGGTAGCTAGTAACAGTATGAACAACAATTGAAAGAACCACTTCTGCGACATGTTGGAAACTGCGGATGAACGGGGTAAGCCCTCTTTATTTCTTGCTTATATTTGTACCCGGCATGGTAAGGTTTCTCTTGCTGGGCCTTTTGTAATACTCTGCGTCGTTATGTCACGCAGTGTTTTCGACATGGCATTATGCTAATGCATCCCTGCTCTTCGAAAAGGTTAACACCATTATTTATCAGTTTTGTTGGGACCGAGAAATGGAATTTATAATCAGACCTAAGCCGTCGCATGTCAATTCTGTGAGCGCTTTTATTTGTTATTAAAATCTTGTAGGAGACAAACGTTTGGTATAGCTGTTCAAACTTGTTGCTCCTACAAAGCATGCGAGTATCACATGCGAAACGGTCGTAGCTCTTCGAGGGTGTATAAGACTCACATTTCACTAACAAAACGCCGTTACTAGCACTGATCGCAACGAATTCGAAAGGTTAACATTCAGCGGTCAACGTGATGACAGAGTTTATAATCGAAAAGCCGGACATGGCATGCAATGCATATGCTGAACGTTCGGAAAGGGGGAAAACTTCTCGGGTTGGACTGCTTTCGTATTTTGTTCTTGGTTCTTTTGAAACGTAATGCCGCGAGAATACAATAGGTCTTGGCTTTCTTCGCTTTGCTATATAGGAATGGCAAAACGAAATCGACAAGCCACTTGCAAAAACAATTTCCTTTTATTTCCAGGTTGAAAAAAGTTGTTTACAAACGACTCAACATATTTTTGGAGGGGATTTCTTGCATAGAAAAAACGGCAAGGTAACGAAAGCCAAAGTTTTATTTATTCTTTCCTATATGAAAACGTTGATGGTGAGGTTATCATTCGTGGCAAACTGTTTGGCGGCATTTACTTCGAAGGTGAAGCAATCATAATTCCCGTAAATTGCAAACGTGCGACATGAAACGCTATGGGTAGTACGACAATAGGATATCTTCTTTCGAGGCTTGCCAACTGAACTGCATTCCAATTCCAGCTTATAGTAATAGTCATTGGCATTGCGAATCGGACCACAGTATTGTACCAAGCCAACCAACGTATTCCCGAGGAGTTTGCTGCGCAAGATATTGACGCGGAATAATTCATCATAACATTGAACCATCCAATTCTGTTGAGTCGACTTTGAATTGTTCAGCCGAAAGTTCAGCGTTTGGCTACTACCGACAAGCAAACAAGGAGAATGGTTGTCTTTAAGATGGACTAGATAATTGGTAAGAATCCCTAAGAATCCATTACATTTGCTGGTCCGGAAAATGCAACTGTACAACTTATAATTGCAGTTGTCCTCATGATCGGGTTTGTCGGAGAGCAGGAATTTACCTCTGCATCCCGAACTAGAATTCTTGCACGGGTACAAAAGTTGGTCCGCGACCTTCTCTATGACTAGGTTCCTCGTGTCAGAAAAGCGTGCTGAGCATCTTGGACAGAACAGTAATTGGGACTTGCCGAGACAGCGAGAGCATATCAAATGGCCACACAGACATTGATGAATGGGAGGTTCAATATATCCCAAGCATACTGGACACTCCAGCAAGCTTAGCAGTCCGGAGTTAAACATGTCGAGTTTATCTTGTATAATCTGACCAGTTAGACTGTCGCTTAGTGGAAGCAGTTTGAGTCCCAAGCAGTTTGAATCTCAAGCAATTTGGGTCCCAATCGTATTCAACTGAACACCAGCTTCAGCGACTCCGTCCGAATGGCGTGTGTAAATGCAGATAGAGAATAAACAACCAGGGCAACTACAATTTGTGCTAAAACCTTCTAAGAAAACATAAAGCATATGGATGTGTGCTCGCATAAACCCTGATTCCCAGAGAGTGACAAAAACAGCAAAAAATGTCGAATTGAAGACTGTATAAACAAAGAGGCAGCTAGGGTTAACCGGCACAGATCAGGTGTTACCGGTTAGTCAATGAATGCTCAAGAGATATGAATCTGTGATATCAACGAATCTCTCAAGAGAGAATGAATACGTTATCTTTCCTATCTCATTATTATCGTGCCTTTACCATTCTGTGGGAATCAGTAAAAATGGGTAAGGGTATACCTTTGTCCGAGCTCTCATCAGAAGAGCTATCTGGATGACAAGTAGCCCGCTCATTA
This sequence comes from Lepidurus couesii, assembly GCA_022832235.1. Classification (NCBI taxonomy): domain Eukaryota; kingdom Metazoa; phylum Arthropoda; class Branchiopoda; order Notostraca; family Triopsidae; genus Lepidurus; species Lepidurus couesii. The sequence goes on from JAGJRP010000065.1 coordinate 62,576, forward strand.
ACCATAATTCTTCGCCCACGTGAAGGATCGTTGGGTGTAAGGGTTAGCGAGACAAATCGTTTCCTCGTTCTTTTTAAGTTAAGGAAAAGTGAAGTAAAATTTAAGAAACTAAAAGCCCTTCGAAGTTGTGATAAAAAAGGTAAACAAACGAACGCAACCAGCTGTTTGAGAAGTTATAGATAGTATTTGTATCCGAAAAAGTGACTTTTTCTTCGCGCCGTAACTTGCGGGCTCCACGTACGCCATATAGCAAACGTTACCCGCATAGTCGGAACCGCCTTGTGCGGTCCCATTGTCACGGGATGGGCTCTAGGTTGTGAAGCCGAACCGAAACTTGCCCAAACGCTCTGAGGCGCGGGTCTCGGCCCGGCAGGGCGGCGATCGCGCGAAGAAAACGTATTTTTTGTGATTGATCTTGTAATTAACCAAAGCACCTACAGACTTGTTTAAGCATTTAAAAGAAAGATAATGATGTCGAATCTATGAATCGGAGGATTGGTTTCGGATACGCTCATAGGTAAAGACGCTAGCTCTTCGATCAGCTAGCTCTTCGATCAGTCCCCCAATGTTTCAAGGATAGGAAAAATGTGAACTTTGGAAGGAAGGGGCGGTGCCTGTCCCGCTAAATAATTAATTACTCGGTTATTATGAATAATTGACATAGGGGTTCATCAGCCAGAAAGTTTCATTTGGTCTGTTCTATAACATACATTTCATTTGTCGATGTTGAAACCCTACCTCCCCCCCTTATTACGGAACATGCGAACGACCCATTTATCTGTGCGTTATATGCATTGTACCGAAAAATACTTGTCACACCCCGTTCTAAGTCACACAAATATAGCATCTGCCCTAACAATTGAAGAATTCGTCGTTCAAGGAACACTGTTCTCTTGTGTTTTAATTACCTGTCACACTACTTTTGTCACAACGCTAACACTATAGGGTTTCGACACGCTATATGATTGTGTAATCTACGATTGATCTTTCTAAAGTGAAATGCATAAAAAACTCGAAGGACTCGAAAAGAGTAACAGTCAAATTAGCGTATTTGATCCAAGTAATGTGACTTGCAATAGAATCCAAGGCACAGCGTGTCTAGGATCTCATTAGAAGAAAGTGGGGGTCAAAGGTAGATTTTGAAAGTCCGTCATTGGCCCTTGAACCGGATACCTGTCGGTATTTCATCGAGTCGTCCTTTGTGTCTACTTCCCGACTACCCTTACTTTCACTTGTAATCCCCCGGCTACGGGAAGGGTATTCTTAATGACAATTTAATCAACATATCACAATAGGCGAACAGTTACAATTGTTTCTACATGGTTCCAAGACTGGGAATGAATGCATCGCATGCTAATTATGGCTAATCAAAGACATTCCAATGGAGAATTCTGAAACGGATTCACGGGTTTCTGATGACTTAGTTTGCACAGTTTTCTTTTCAGAGATGTTTACTACAGTCCATAGAGACGAAGCTGTTCGTTCATCTCTTCCAAAGACCCCTCCCCAAACAAATTTGCATCTTTTTCTAGCAATTGTTTGATGGCTTCTAGCTGCTGTTTTTGTATCCTATGACAGAGAAATTAGCGGAAGATTTCATTAATAAGGGAGACAATTGAACTCTCGAAGCCGAAGTCGAACCTCGCTTCGCGTTCCATATCTTCTTGGGTCATTCGAGATTTTATGTCCTCCTCAATTATCCTTTGTTGGGTTCTTTTTATATGTCCCGGGATATGATGTGGGTCCAATAAAGGCACGTTACTTTTACTACTCTTATCTTCTTCAAGGGGTACGGTATGATCCTATAATTAGGTTAGAAAAACGATTCCACCAATTGTACGTGCGGTACTGTTATATTATTTCAAGAATATGTACCTTAAGTGTACTAGTAATCTTGTCTTGCATAGCGGTACGACTGTACCAAAGCATTGACGTTATACAAACAAAGGCTGTCAATAACGCAAATATATCAAAATTAAACGTATAATGATCGAATAAGTCCATTTTTAAATTAAGGAAATGTTACGCCAGACATACGTTTAACTTGTCATCTGTTTACCTATTTTGTTTTCCATTTCTCAGACATGGTAAATCACGAACCACGAATTACAAAAGCTGCGAACTAATTAGTTATAGAGCTTTTGCCAAATTACGCCTCTCGCGGCAAGATTTGGCGAAATCCGCCATTTTGAGTACATTTAAGTTAAGGTAAACAAACAACAACAAACTGTTTTCCATGAATATTGGTTTTGCTTTGTGTCTAGCTTGGTGTCTTACTGTGTCTTTTTGTTTGTTTACCTGAGCTACTTGTAAAAGCTGTAAGCAAAACCAAACTATTCACGGAAAACAGTTTGTTGTTGTTTGTTTACCTTAACTTAAATGTACTCAAAATGGCGGATTTCGCGAACTCTTGCCGCGAGAAGCGTAATTTGGCAAAAGCTCTATTAGTTAACGCTCGCATCGGTGTTGGAAAATTAGAACAAATTGTTCATATGGATCAGAATGCGAACACATAACATTGTGATGATTTAACATAATGGAAGAGCTAAAAGCCTCATTCTTCGTGAATTATAAATATTGTACCTTTTCCCATTCTATTCTAAGGAGTAGAATCAGCACATGGATAAATTTAAATCTCAATGACAACGTAGGAGGAGATGATTGAAACTAATAATAACCATAGATAAAAATTGACTGAACAAACACTATAGCCATAGATCTAAACCATATGTAACTATATAGAAAGCTGTATAACCACAATAACACTATAACCATGCCAATAAACCTATGCGGGACAAGGCAAGGGTACTTTCGTGCGGAGATGGAAACACCTGGAAAGTATCAATGTCTAGCCCCAGACTACCGTAGGCCAGAACAACATAATACAGTAATAACAATCACAACCATATAGACCAGAACAACATAATAGCAATCATAACCGTAGGCCTAATAGTTACAGCATAGCTCACACAGCTCACAATAATCAACACGCGCCAAAAGGCATGCAGGCTCACCGGATGCCAAAAACGGAAACCCAAAACAACAATACCATAATGAGGCCACAAACAATACCTGTCTAGCAGTCAGTATATAGCCAATCGTCAGCAGTCAGTATATAGAACGCCGTCACTCGCCAATCAGACAGTAGAGCCAGTAACTATACTCAGTGAAAACTATCCCCAGCAAAGCAGTCATCATCGCCGAGCTCCAGATGTAAGGTCAAGGTAAATAACGCCCTTCGATTGACTTTTGGAACCGACCCGAAGCCAAACTTCAGAAAAGCCGATGTCCCTGCGAGCTTCCCTCGTGAACCTCAACCCCATGGCTACCCACACTGCACCAGTCCAGTTCAGTCAGATTTCAATACACTTTTAACTAACTTTTTACACAATTGTTGTACTGATACTCACCTTGCAAGTTACAGCAGTTCCTAAAACCTTTCTTAACAGTTCGCAACAAATCCCTTAATAGCGGAATTCCAAAGGCGATAACATAGACTTCGAAGTAAAACACCACACAACGGGATGTTAGACGAAATCCCGCTAAATAAATTATGTAATTTGCTGTGCGGATACACGATATAGGTAATGTACATTGAACGTTGAGTGATATACTCCTTTCAAGATAAGTAAAAAGAGTTCTAAAAATATGTTGCGTGTAATATTTCACCGGATAATAAGGCGAAGTTTACCAGGTACTCGGACACTAATAATTTTTTTTCCGTTATAACCGTATTTAAAGGAAAAGAAAGGTACATATCATTATGTACTCTACTTTAATTAGTCCAGATATCTTATAGTGCAGACAATACGTTGGTCGTCCGGAGCATGCATAAAAGGCCGGCTGCCGTCACGAGCGACGTAAGATTTAACTTGACACTCGGTTAATATATCGTAGCCCAAGACCTCATCGCAAAGTTGCTAGTAAATTTCAATTCATAATAAGACATCCCTAAGCAATACAAAAATAATAAAGATTACCTGTGTCAAGTTGCTAGTGTTTGTCGTCAATACTGCACGAAAGCCCCGTTGGCGTGCCAAACGTAGTACTTCATGCTCCATCTTCTGAATAAGCAAAACATTCTCTTGGGCACTGTACTTGGAATCCGTCCCCATCATTTGTCCATGCAATACAAGGTTCTGTCCTTGAGGTATCTTATCTCTAAATACAAAAAAATCATAAGAAATTGATTCTGGAAATGATAGTCTTAGTACTTGATGGTTGCTTCGATATCATCAATTAAATCGAAAACATAAGCAATCTGAGGACTGGGCAGTTTCATAGGAACAGGTCGAAACATGTCCGAATTGAAGGAAATGCTGGCAATGTCCCCAGTAGCGTTTTTTAAGGCAAAGCTGCGAGAAGCAGTCATATATTTAACAATTTTGGGTTGGTAATTATTGGGCAAAGTCAAACCCCAAATTGTTGTTCAAGATATGCGGCCACATTTGGTTCACGAGCTGTTCAAAATCGCCGTAAGATGCCCCCGTAAGCAGCTCAAGGTCCCCACGTTCCGAAAAACTGCTTGCAATAATCCTAAGACACAACACGTGTAAAAGGTTTCACTGAGTCTCTCTCTAACTAGCCTACAGCAAAGAAAAAATAACTGTTTACCTGGTGGCGTCGGACTTCATTGCAGGAGTGAGACTTTCCACAAAGTACTCATCATCTGTATCCAAAGATACGCAATCCTTAGGGTCCAAAGAAATCGAGTTTATGATTTCTTTCAGGGAATTCGAGTTAAGAAAATCAGACACCCCTGTAATAAGATCCGGATAAATTAGTTTTCTCAGCAGTTTAAGTCACCCCGTTTATACTTATGAACAAGTTCTGGTCACGTAGTTTGGTAACCATTGTGACAGCATTTAGTGAGTTCCCACCAACATTGAAAAAGTTGGCATCCAACGAAGTAACTTGCGAATGGCCCAGAATACCTTGTAAGGTTTGCATAAATTTGGCCACCAATGGGCGCAAATTGGGATCCACTTCGTCCATATTAATTGCTGTTTCTCCGTTAACCCGTTCTTCAAATAAACAAACAAGAATTGTGACAAATATTAAGCAAAAATTAAGTTACGTTCCAATTTCAATAAGAGTAATTACTTTGGATATCAGCTTCATATTGTGAGAGCAACGATTGTCGATCAGTTTTGCCATTGACAAGCAAGGGAATGTGGGGCACGATAACAACTACAGGGATGGCATACACTGGTAGAACAGTACGCAAGTAGTTTAAAACATCTTTTTCGATAAGTCCATTTTTAACAGTAACAAATGCTAGTACTTCCTAGAAAACAGTTCAGGAATAAAGGTTTTATTTAAGGGAAAATATAACTGGAGGTTTTACTTGTTCCGGCTGCCCTGCTTTATAACACAGTATTACAGCTTTATCCACAAGAGAATGTTTGGTCAATGCAGCTTCAATCTCGCTTAAATCCAAGCGATGACCACGCACTTTAATTTGTGAATCAGCACGTCCTTCATACACAACAATATAACCAAAATCTTGCACAAAACACAATCTCGCAAAATCGCCAGTGCGAAAAACGGTCTCATGACCTAAACCCACAATTAGTTATGTAAACAACAATTTTAGCAAGAAACGCCCAAACCGACAAAACTTTTGTTGCCTCATTTAACTTTAAGCTTTTCCAATCGTAAAGAGTTTTCTACCATGTTTCGTTCTAAAGATAGCTTGAATAAACTTTGAACGCATCTAAGGCCCGCCCACAGCCGCAGGCGACCAATGGGTGTATTATAAAGCTTAAATGCAGAATCACTGATTAGGGTCTATTTGGCTATAGCCAAAAGTACCCTAATATTAGGGTACTTTTGGCTATAACATATGTAAACTTGATTGTCAAAAAAAGTCGAAGAAAAGTAGTTAACTTTAAAACAACGTAAGGAATATTAAATAAATGCATTAATATAAAAATATTTTTGCTCAAGTTTAATCTACCGAATAAAGTTTTGTTGGTTTAAGTAACTTTCTAAGAATCTTTGAATACCTGGACGGTTTGCAACAGGATTGGGCAAGAAACGAGCCTTTTCGCGGCCATTAACGTACCCAGTGGCCACGTGGGCTCCTGACACGTACATTTCACCCATTTCTCCTTCAGGGACCAACTGTAAATCGGAATTCAGCAAATATATAGCACAGTTATCCAAAGGCACGCCTAAAAGATACGTACAGTAAATACTGCTTAAACTAATTATGATACGAATAATAATACCTATGGGTACTAAGTTGTCAACCAACAAAGAGTCAATCTGATGGCGATTGTTGAAAGCAACGTATGTTACATCACCCATCACTTCGGTGCTGCCATAAAAATTGCAAATTGTGCGGCCCTCTAGGAAGCAGTTAAAGAACTGGACTAGTAAATCCTTGGGAAAGACTTCGCCACTGCAAACCCAAAGTTCTAGGTGTTTCAGAACTGTACTACCACCGCTGTATCCGGACAGTTTGGTTAAATCTTCAATCAGCTTGCTCCTGAATTCTTCTTCTTTCATGCTCACGTTCCTGACCCGGTGAGTAGTGTTGACGATGCTCAAAATACTGCGCAGTAGTGAGGGCACTAATACCAACCGCGTCACCCCGTATTCCTCCAACTTGGCAATTAAAACCTCAGGATCTTGAACTTGAACTTTACTGAGAACCACGACGGGTACCCCTTTGAGTAACGGCGACCAGATCTCAGTAACGGCATCCACGAAGGTCAAAGCCGTCTTCCAACAACAAACCTCGCCTTTGGCGAAGGGTAGGTGACGCCACTGCCAACGCAATCGGGACAGGACCACCGCGTGGGGTAACCTAACCCCTTTAGGACTCCCAGTGCTGCCCGAAGTGTACAAAACCATCGCTAGAGGGTCTTCTTGACCCATCCCTAAGGGTTTTAACATGATTTCATCCGGAAGGTCCTCATCGTCGTCCCCCAGATCCACTTCATCCAACTCCCAAATTAAAGGCTGGTACTCCAACGTAGCCTGAGCCTCTCTTAGCGTGTCGCATGGTCCTTGGCAGGTCAATACAAGGGCTGGCTTAGCATCGTTGAGGATATAAGCTAAACGATGGGACGGAAACGAAGGATCCAGCGGTAAGTATCCAGCTCCGGTCTTAAGGATGGCTAGTAAAGCCATTGCCACCTGCTTCGAAGGCGGTCCACAGATAGCAATCAAGTAATCACCATCCGCATTGGATGGACTGGGCAATAACTTAATGGCGTCAATCATGCAACGAGCTACACGATTGGCCAAACCGTTTAGCTCACCAAACGTCAGGCGACCCAGTTCGTCCGTTAGAGCAGTCGTCTCTCCCCATGGATTCTGTTGATTTAAAAGCAATTTTTCAAGCAGGCGATGGATTCCCACATTCCCATCAGTGTAAGTCATCACCGGACCGGAGATGATCGACTTCTCGTTAATGGAGGTCATTACTGCAACTTCTTAACACCTGCAACATATAAAAGCTATGAAAATCAGCCGCGTGCATGAAGTAGTAAAATATAAAGCGAAGAAAATGGATATATCGGAAATTCCCAAGTGGGTATTCTGCCTTATGCGACTGGCGATCATGTATTTCAGAGTCCCGGGACAAGATAAAAGCACTCACGCAATGTTGGTATTGATTACCTTCCAGTTAGGGGATACTCAAGAGATCAATTGTGGAGTATTTAGGGCCCCATTTGCCTAATCGTAGTTCATCGCCTATAAAGAATTTCAGTTCCTTTTCCGTCAACATTTTGCACAACAAAGCTTGCAACCTCAACAAATGTACTATTTCTGGCTCGTTGGCAAGTTTACAGAAGTTGGCGCCAAAACTAGGGTGCCGAGCTACGCTTTTGTGGGCCCACTTTATTCACCGGACTTGACTGACAATGTCAGTCCCTCATTCAAAAGAACTTACAAAACAATTAAAAGTTCTAATAAAAGTTCTATGGTTAAACTAATTTTTAAATGAACATAACAACCCAATGCATGATAATTTGGCGTAATGTAGATTTCAAAGAAAGTCTCGTGTCATCACGAGCTCTGGACAAACCTTGCATACAGACTCTCATTAATGCCTAAAACGTAACTGGTATTTTCTTCTTTTTAGGGAAAAATGTGTGATTAAAAATTCCACACCCTGCGCAAACCTTTTTATATTCCTCAAACTTATTAAATCATATTAAAAAATGAAAAGTTCGGGTCAAGAGGCGTTTGTTTGGATCGTACATCAGTATCACTGCGCTACAAAAACTTTAACTTTGTGCGCAATAAAACGCTGTTTAGGTTTCGTGTAAACGGAAGCACGACAAAAAATGGTTCAATCACTATTTACCTTGACAAATTGAAGTCAAAAAGTAAGCCGGGCACGGTTTGTTTGGCGAAGGCACTGGGCAGAGTTGCGTACGAGCCCGAGAGCAGCACGTGAATGGTTCGCCAAACAGATGCTCCCCCCTCTTTCTTCGATCTCATCCCGGAATATGTCAATACTAGCTTAAAACATACATGCATCATGTTCTTCGTACAACTTGTCTTAGATAGAAGAGGTTCCCCTCATCGTTTCAAGGGAGTCGAGGTTCCCTGTTTTCATCGCACTAATCAATATTGCTAAGGTAATACCACCTTTTATGTTTGCTTTCTGCTGGACCTCCAAAACTTGCAGTCTGTTACTATTACTTAGCGAAAGAAAACGACATATTCTTATATAAGACGACTCAAGCCAACACAAAAACATAACAAAGATTGCTCCTGTCCGATGTATGTATAGGCTACGTATGTGTGAAAGAAATAGAAGGAAAAACGATTTGCCCTCCCGACCAGAAAGACCAAACGACGGTCAAGTTAAATATACGACAAAACGTGGAAGTTTGCCCAGTTTGCTCTTCTTAGAATAGAGTTTGGTGTCCATGCACAATCTTACCTCTCTCGCTCTGCTACGTTTTAAATTACTGCAGCAATCTAGTCTCGGGACTACTTTATTCGCATGTTTATTCATTTGTGCCAATGTTTAAGGGCAATGAAATAAAACCTTTTTGTGAATTTGAACAGTTTGAAATGAATTCACTTCAACACTATCGTTCTATTATTTCCTCTAATTTAACTTTCAAGTAATTTTACTGATATATTTATAATAGTAGTATACTTGCAGTTTATACTTTATATGCTTAAACTAGAGTAAATCTGATTTGTTTGTAATAGTTTCCGGACACTTTATAGCACAGTATAGAGTCTTTACCAAATTCGCTCTCTAGCGGCAAGAATGGGCGAAATCCACCATTTTAGGTACGTTTTCTACAAGGCGCGTAAAGTAAACAAACCAAAACAACAACAGACAAGCTTAAGTAACAAGAAATTTTGCTACTTAAACTAGACAAATTCTTCAGAATCTGAAATAAGAAAAGAGTGTATTAGACAATGACAGGCACTTGTCTGTTGTTGTTGTTTTGATTTGTTTACTTTACGCGCCTTATAGAAAACGTACCTAAAATGGTGGATTTCGCCCATTCTTGCCGTTAGATGGCGAATTTGGTAAAGACTCTATAAAGGTTTCACAGTATAGGATAACAAGGGTATCTTCCAATGTAATGGTTTTAGCTTCCAATGGAAAGGTTTTATCTTCAATGAAAACCTTTCCATTGGAAGGTACCTGTGTTATTCTACTGTGAAATCTATATACCACAGTACTAGGTTTACACATTAGGATTACAAGGGTATCTTCCAATTAAAAGGTTTTGGGACCGACTAACTCGGTCTCAAGAGGGGAATGTGTGCGGGGGCGAAGAAACATGAGATTCGCATTGATTCGAGATTCGATTTGATGGGATTCAAGAGATGTGATTTGCAGACCTGCCCATGCCCCCGCAAGGTAGGCATTCCTAATCTACAATACTATTAAAAGGGTTCGAGAAGATAACAAAACATTCACAAAACGGGGGACTGGCGGCCATTCTGTCGTGTAGGCTACTCCATGGAGTTTTGGACTGCCGTAAGATCCGCCTGTATTGCGCTTTGTAAACTGCCGTTATCTTTTCTGAACTGAACTGGGAGGTTTAAGAATGTACTCTAATCTTTAATATTCTGGCCTTTTACCTGAATCTTCTCTTAGGACGGATAAAGTCGGTCCAAAATCTTTGCATTGGAACTTGGAAGATACCCTTATTACCCTACTGTGTAAGTCTATAGAGCGTTTGCCAAATTACGCCTCTCGCGGCAAGAGTTGGCGAAATCCGCCATTTTGAGTACATTTAAGTTAAGGTAAACAAACAACAACAAACTGTTTTCCGTGAATAGTTTGGTTTTGCTTACAGCTTTTCAAGTAGCTCAGGTAAACAAACAAAAAGGCACAATAAGACACAAAGACCCAAAGCTAAAGACACAAAGCAAAACCAATATTCACGGAAAACAGTTTGTTGTTGTTTGTTTACCTTAACTTAAATGTACTCAAAATGGCGGATTTCGCCAACTCTTGCCGTGAGAGGCGTAATTTGGCAAACGCTCTATAGACTTACACAGTAGGGTAATAAGGGTATCTTCCAAGTTCCAATGCAAAGATTTTGGACCGACTTTNTGACCTTTGTATTCTAACTTCCTAATTAGCCGACGTGATTGCATTGAGACACGTTTCCCCAACCACCGAACAATAAACATGTTCCCCCCAGAAACTATATACAAAAAACGGTCCCTAACTCCCTTCCACACATTCAAACATATCAGTCTTGGCACCATAACATTTCTTTCTTTCCTCTTTCTACCTAATGTGTTCAACAACAACTACAGAAAAGTCAAAAGCATTGCTTTTCAAAATACTCCAGAGTATTGGTCCAAAACTCAAATAACGAACAAAAAAGATGAAATTCGGTTAGAAATCAAACAGTGGCAGGCTCTGCTGCTGCTGCAGGCTGTATAACGGGTGTTTCTTCCAACTTTTTGTGTTTCTTAATTCGCTTCCATTCACCCGCCGCGTAGTTCATCTGAAAATGGGTCTCCACCAACATCTTCACTTGACTACCATCAGGCTGAGTCGCAATCTCCTCATCCTCGGACAATTTGATAGTCACAATCTTCCCCAAATGCGGACAGGGGTTTTCTTTTTTTTAAAAAAATAAAAAAATAATAATAATAATAATTAACAATCATAAAATATCACAAAATAAACAATAAATGAAGTAAAACTTTCAAACAATAATTTAAAAAATACCTCTGGAACCTGCCATAAAACCCAAAATTAACGCTTTCTCGGGTCTCGTAACGCGGTTGGAATTTCTGAACATTTCCTGGGCTTCTTGCATTTGTTCCCTCTACAAGAAACACAAGTTTTAGCACAAATACAATATAAAGAATAAAAAGAAAAACCATCAATAATATAATACAACCTAATTTAATATACTATACTATACAATACTATAATATAATATAGTATATAATATAATTTAATACAATATAATTTAACATAATATATAAAGTAAAAAAAACTTCTTTCAAATTAGATACGAATTTCAAAGCTCAAAACTAACCGTTAGCATAAGCGCTACACTCTTTTTGGGCGCCGCCACAACTCCGGGCGTGGTGGCTACCGCACTGGTGCTAATAGCAGCTGCTCCTGCGATAGAGGCAACTGGCTGGACCAGTCGAATGACAGTGGAGGTGGACGTGGCTGGCTGGGAAGCTGCCGTCACTAACCGGACCATCGTGGGTTGCGCTTGGGGAACGGAGAGTGACGGCGTGCTTCCCGTTTTGGGCGTGGTCGTAGGCATGAGCACTACTCTTGTCGTGGCCGCTGTGGGAGTAGAAGGTTCTTTGGTAGTAATCACTCCGCCAGGCGTGGGCGGAGCCAAGTTGAGGCTGGAAGCTTTCGGGACGTAACTGGGCGTAAGAGGGGTGTCCAGTGGTTGTTGAGGTGTGGGTGGACCTGGAGTAGCAGGTGGAGCTAAACCAGCTGCGTAATCTGGTGTCGGCAAGTCTTTTTCGTCTTCTGGCAGCTGTTCAGTTTTCTGCGCCGCCTCCATATCTATTGGTTACCAAAAAAAAACGTATTCAAAGTTCCGTCAGTGCATGAATGACAGGAAAAATTCAAGATCTGTGAAGAAAGTGGGTAGATAAGTTGTATACCTTGCAGCCGTTTTCGTTTTTTGGCTTGCGCATAGCCCATAGGCTGCTCTGTGATATCCAGTAACTTAATACCGCCATCTTTACGCCCGGCCATGGGTCTAGAGGGGGTTCTTAAGGCCCCAGGGCCCGTATTTAACCCTGTAGGAGTCCCAGGTACGCCGCTGACGCTGCCCAAGCGAGAAACACCTGAACCCAATGCCAATTTGGAGGGAATGCCTTTCAAAGGGGCTAGATGAAATCAAGGGAAAAATATGTTTATAAAAACCACGTGTAAAGGAACAGTTTTATGTGATAGAAACATACTTGTGTCTGTCATTTTGCGAGGGAGGCCCCGTGAACGCATGGGAATGGTGGGAGCCGGTGTTTTCTTTATATGCGATTGTGCATCCGCTGATTTTTGGAGTAGTTCTGCACGTAGAGAAGCTGATTTCGGCTTTCTTTTCAAGGTAAAGTGTTTGGGGGGTTGAGGCTAAGCCATTTTACATCAGTTCGACAACTATTCTTCCGAAAAACAATGAAAAATGTAATACCTGTTGCCCCACGACGGTATAAAGGGCGGTTTTGTTGAGATACACACATTCCAAGGGTAGCATCCCAGATTCGCTTTGCTTTCTCACTACAGGACATAAGTTGGGTTAATTAGAAGAATAAAAAGGAGTTGGCAAACCTAGCTTCCTGAGGTCATTCAACAGATCGTTTACAATTCGTCTATTATCTTCGTCCAGAGCTTGGCTCAATTCTGTGTTCAAGGCGCCGGATCCAGGGTATGTTTTAAGGATTTCAGCAGTCATAGAAACCCAAGGATCACCGTCCACCAAGGCTACTTCTATGATATCTCCCAATTCACTGCGCCACTATAGAGACAAACAGAGATAAGGGGTTTAAAGAACTGTAAATGGAAAAGCTATTTAGGAAATACCTCCTCCAGGTTTCTTCGAGACAATTGGAAAAAAGAGAGAAGCAGCTTCAATTTAACTTGCGTCTGAAGATCCACAAAGCATTCTTGTATGTGTTTCAAAACTTCATTGTTGAGTTGCGAGCAAATAGAGCCACTAACCCATGAATCATTGCTCGTTCCCAATTTATTGTGTAGCCACAATGATGTGTCACTGTCTCTGGCAACTGCCATGGTTTATTTCACGAGAACTAGCTAAATTTAACAAATTTAGTATTCACTTTCGAACCAAACTTACCAATGTAAATACAAACAACTAACAAGAAAAAGCCAACAGACGAAGGCGCGCCCAACGAGAAGAATAAAGCCTAGGAGAAACTACTAGTCCGTTCAGAACACGTATACTATTAATACGTTTACGCCATCTGTTGTTGATTAATAGTATTTCTAACTTCATTAGATATATCTAACTATAGTAAATCGAACATGTTATATTGCCCCTTATGTAAATTTCGAGAAATATCTAATTTAAAATATTATTCTTGAAGTACTGAAACACTTATTGGTTTAGACGAATTTTATGATATTGGATTTTATGATGACATTCAAATCTACCTAGTGGCTTATAGCTTTTTTTCTTCGAAAGGACTTATTTTTAATTGGATCTCTTTCAAAGTATGAAGTAAAAGCAAAAGCCTCCTTGTTTATCCGATTGCCTTCAATTAATCTGAAATAGTTGAAATCAGGACGAGGATTCCAAGTATTCAAATCGTAAAAAAGGAAGTTTCTTTCTAAGATCTCATGCATTAAAAGATTAATTGTCTTATCAGGTTGTAACGCCCGCGCGTTGGCATAGTTTGTTGTTAATGAAGGGATTACAAATCTAGCAACTTGAATATATGTCCTAAATAAGAATAAAAGTAGCTATAAAGCGTGTCTTATCATATAAAGTAGCGCCTTGGATAGTTAACGCACGGACTTGAAGAAATTATTGATCTAGTTTTTTTCTCGTTGGCTTTTTTTAATAGAAATAAAAATCAGAAATTGAATAGGCGGACCAATAAGAAAGCTCAACAGTGAGCTCAAGAACAATTTTGCTTGCGAGTTTTGCTTGGGATTTCTGTGTCATTTTCAATTACAGTCATGTTGGCTTGTCGGCTAGCGAACGCAATCGTGGAGGAAGTCTGTCCGTGACGTTCACAATATCGAATCCTTCGATCTCTGCTCTGTTCCTTTACGTTGATCTCATATTTTTCAAGTAACATGTCATATAGAAACATCCAAAACTAAGCCTACGCGTAACAACACGTCAAATTAATCAACAATAGCTGATAAAGAATTAACTGGCACAAAAGGGACTGTAATGTGCATATATGCTTCGACTCACTTTCTCCCTCGAAGAAAAGTATGGCCTAGTTAATACATTTTTGGTGTAGGATTCCCATATATAATTGGCATGTGAAAGATGGAGCGGGTGTACTGCGAGTGTCGGTAAAATATAGCTGCCCCATTTGATTGCACCTATAAAATACACTACTGTATATTTTTCACACCAATGCGTACCCTCAGAAGCGTTTGATTGCCAGCTTCATGGCAACCAAATGATATACGAAAAAGGAGAGATTGTTAACAGTCCGTGCAAGGGTGTCCCTATTAATAAAAGCATTGGCGCGAAGAAACATGTAGGATGTCTTGCATCGCATCTGGTGGCGTGTCACCCAAGCAAGCTTCGTGTCACATTTCCCAACGAAGTAGAAATAGCTCTTTTCTGCCCTGTCGCACAGCGTACCCAGAGAGACAAACTACCACATGCTCTGTCCCTTGTCCCCATAGCTTGTCCCATACAAAAAGCTGGTTATTGGTTAATTGCCCATTCAAGAGGACAAAGACAAGTGAAAATGAGACCTGCAGACTCATTAATTGTCTAATAGGTGGCGTCTGTGACTGTTTACTCCATGACATGTTGACGTTTGAGAAGTTATGACTAGTAATACCACAACAAGAGAGGAAAAAGAGAGACGATAACAAATGAACTCCTTTAAGAAACCCATTCTATGTTTAGCCGCGTTAGATCCTGTCTTCCTTTTCCAATTTACCTCCTTCCGTAGACCCTCCCTGAAAGGAGGGAAAACTTTTCGCCCGAGATTAAAGTTCAATAACATGCCGAAAAGTCCCATTTGATGAGGTGGTGGGCGTTAATGAATGACACATCGGCATACGCATGCATACTCACGCGCTCGTTTTGACAATGGAAAACCCATGAATGGAACTTGGGGAAACTACGGAGGAAGCTTTTAATTAGCTAGCGCGATGATTACTCCCTGATGAGGTTAATGGCTCACCGCCAAATTAATGAGGTTTCCTCATTCACACGAGGTAAATAGCTGAAATAGAGAAAAATATGTCTAAGACAAGGTTTAAAAGGCATTGCTTTGAGGATTTCTATCGGGGAAGGAGAAATATAGGAATCTTATCATCAAAGTGAGGAGTAATGAAGAGGGAGCTAAATGCCAAAAGTATCCACCAGGCACAGCGTATATATAGGTTGACATATCCTGCGATACTGGGCATGTGTGGTAATTCATTCAGAACATGTCTCTTTAACAAAGATAAAAAGAAAAAAATCCGAATGACGTGGACAGGTTGTAGGGCTTGCCATTGGTTGGCCCAACCCGGCCCTCTTCTCGCCCCGAGGTTCATAAGCAACGGAAATCCACGCCGGGTTGACATGATCTCACCAACAACGCTCCAAGGAACGCAACCCTGATTTCAACTCGAAGGTTTTACGCGATTTCAGAGTCAGTTTATATTCTTCACACAAGATTAACAACAGTGCTAGTGCCTAACAAGAAAAAATATAAACAGTGTACCCACTTGCTATTCATTTGGGTAAGTATCTCATCTTCAGCAGTATTTATAAACTATATACCCCTTATTTCTGAATCGTGAACACGATTTTACATTTAATTTCTGGATGTAATATTTCATTGCAGAACCTTTCTATTTGCGATAACTTTATTCGATTAGTTAGAAGTATTTCGAAATCCAAATCGAAGTATTGGAGAATTAGAAAAGTTTGAGAGATGCGATATAGTGCCAACGTTTTAAATTGTAAAACGTAGTTTTGCTGAAAATAAGGGTAGTCAGAAATCTGTAAATAATTAAACGACATTGCTGAAGATCTTTCAATATACGATCCAAGGAACGCAAACGAACGCAAGGAATGTTTTTTATTATAACGATATCAAAGTTTTGATTAAAAGAAATAGAAGGTCGAAAGATCGTTTGAAGGAAAATACCAACTGGAGAAAGGTGAAACTTTTATAGATTTAAAAAAGGTAATTTCGCTGATATTTTCTCACAAAAAGTGTAAAAGAATGAAGAAGTTCTAATGTTTCAATTCAAGTGTTTCCACCTTTGTTTGATACTCAATATGGTGTGAAGTATAAAAATACATGTTTTCTGTTCTTAGTGCTATATCTAAGCGTTGCTACGGGTTTCGACACAGTATCCATAAATATCATCAGGGAAACAATTAGAAAGAGATTAAATATCCTGAGCTTTGCCTAATGACTGAATTGTGTACCGTGCCTATAAACCAGGGCTCTATAGACCCTAAATCATTGCTCTGCAAACTAAAAGGGATTTGACTTACCCTCCTCCCTCCCCTATAAACACAAAAAAAGAAAAAGTAATGAAAGTAGGAATGAAGAATTGAAAATATATCTTCCTCCATCCGTAGGCGTCGCATTGTGATCTTTCCTTCGTTCCAGTCCAAAGCTTTGAAATCCATGGATTTACGGTGGTGCAGGCCTACGATGTTCATCTTCTTCCTCTTGTTCTTCTTCTCGTCGATGCCGTTTCCTGTGACCTGGGCTCGTTCATCTTCTTCCTCTCACTTTGAAAGCAACGACGTGAACCTCTACGCCGAAGAGCAATTAGCATCTGAGGTATAAACTAAACCCGCCCAATCTGTCGAACGTTGTTATTCCCCGCCCTTAGCCTTGCGGCAATTTAATCTATATTGCGACCGTAAAACCTTATTAAGATCCTTCCCACTTTTTAAAACCTCTAACAGGGTTAAAACCTTGTAAGAGCCTCTCAAAGTCATGGCTAATACTGTGTTCTCTCTCACTTTCTTCGGATTTTGGAAACGGTAGACGCCAGCATTACCGGAGTGTGCAGAACATGCGATTTGCACCTATCTGCAAGCAAATGTAAGAGGGATCAACAAACAACCTATTTGTGCTTGCCCAGGAACAACCCAGTGTTCATCTACCTGGGACGCATTCGATGGGCACTCTGTTGCTCAAGGATCGGATCAGTACAAGGTAAACGTATACTTTAACCCCTCAAAACTTTGCTTTCCATGTCCACATCGGCGAGGAGCTATTACCTTCTCAAATAACAGAAGGCAGTGTTGGATGAGTTTGTGACGTTGTAGGCGGATCAAGTACACATGTTTATCCCGTGTCTAAAAAGCAAACATTACATGTTGACTTTGGAACTGTCAAACATCACAATATTATACACTACTCGTTGAAAACCGTTTCCAGAACCTTGCTCTAAAAGACTTTGTGTATTTAGAAGCTTAACTCTTTATATTTTTTCTATTTTTACTGTCGCAGTACTGCCACAAAGCCCCCCTTTTACCAGCCTGCGAACCGGGAATGGTGGCTTATCATTCAGTCAGCTATATGTCAAAAGTTACCGGTGACGTTATCCATCAAGACGATAAGAATCGATGCATTTGTCCTGAACACGCCACTTTCGAAATTGTGGACACGAAATTCGATGAACTGGAAGAACTGGAGAAGATGGAAATCACTTACGTTTGTCGCTCGGTAAGTCGCGTAATTGTACATAATAAAAACGTTGCTATCGGTAAGTGACGCGGATAAGGTAGAGCCATATGGCTACTAATAGAAGAGATTTTATGCTTTAATGAAAGTACCACACTTAGTAAAAGGAAAGCTAATCTTCTTAAGATTTTTAAAGTGGTTTATAGATTTACTTTGCCCTTTTAGCCTTTGCTTTAGTCCATTTTTTTTTTCAAGTTTATTTACACTTGATTATGGTTTCTATAGTGCTTCAAGTACTTTTAGTGAATACTGCTATCAGTTCTGGTGAAACCTAGTTTGCTTGAAATTAAAGCAAAGGTAATTAGTACGTGCAAAACTATATGGAAGAATATTGGAAGGTTTTACTTGAAACACCTTGACGCGCAGTTTTACTATTTGCTTGGTATACGCTATAGTTAAGAGACGGACAGTAGCTTTGCTTTAAAGCTGGAAGTAAACACTCCTTAATTATGCAATGTTTCCAGATGAACGTCTGTGAGCATCACGAAGTGTGCAAAGCCATTAGCGAGACGCCCTCCACTTACTTAGTCAACCCTAAATGCCGTTGTCCCGCCAGCTTGCATTGTCCAAGCACGACATCTGGTGCAGCCGTACAAACACTCAACTTTGGCAAAGGCTCGCTGCACACCATTCGTTGTCACTAAACGGCTATATTAAGTCCTGTTTCCTGGTTCCCCAAAGTGAAAGAAACAAAATCCAAAAGGTCAGAAATGTTTAAAATGATGAGACCTTTTTTTTCCTATCAGAAATATTTGTTCTTTTTGAAATCCTTGTTCCGCTTCTATACGTTCTTCAGTACAGTAGCAATACAATTTCTTCGCCATCACTTCAAACAAAATCAAGTGTCGTTTCTAAGCCTCACTTGTCTTCAATTTTACTCCGAAGGGCCCATTTTCATTTAAGGGCGGCTCCACCAAAAAGACTTGGAGCTTTTTGTTTTGCATAATGAGTTTTTCGTCGTCTCAGTCGGAGCGCGACGAAGCAGAGGGAGCCGCTCTGGTGGCAGCGGCTGCGGTTGCAGTTCGCGCCCAATGTCCCAGAGGATGGAGCATCAAAGCGGCTCGTTGAGATCGGCGATATTTTCTCCTGCACAATATGCGTTGAAAGGCCCTTTGGAAGTCTCGAGAAGTACTCGCGTAGATGAAAGGATTCAGGCAACTGTTGCAATAACCCAACCAGAAGAAGAAGCTGAACACGGGCTGTGGAATGTCGCAGACATGGCAAAATGCACCTAAAACAAAAATAGTTTTTAATCAAACTCCTCTCTTCTAAAACTCTCTCTAACTAAAGCCACACGAAACATCCTAAAGCTCAAAGTCGTTATGATTACAGAATGAGACGTCAACAAACCCTAGGATGAGCTAAAACCTGGACTTTTGGAACTACTACATGCCGCTTGGGAAAGCTTTAGCTTTTAGCGGAAGCTTTCAGAAATCTTAACGACATTGAACGTTAGGAGAAACCACAGATTTGTCCGACGAAAAAGCTCTGCGTGTCCTATAAATAGACTTGGGTGGAAAGAATCAGCTAACTGAGGGGATTCAGTCAGAGACTCACAGTCAAGAGGGAGAGAGAAACGGAAAATTAGGGTCATTAAGAGGATTTCTTATCTGGACGACGACACTGTTACCTAGCACTACCAAAAATACAAACATTAGGTATCAGCAATCCCTTTCGAAGATAAGTAGTAAACATTATACAAAGGCTTCCGATACGTGGGAGGATCATGCTACGTTGGGCGGATCATGCTCTTCAAACGTACACAAGTTTTAGACAGTTACAAAGTCCCACTTAATATCCAGATTCTAACCATGTACTCCACGTGCTTGTCCGATAAGTGTTAGCGGAGATACGAGCGAAAAACTTAAGAGGGGTTTGACGTCACAGAAAGGGGTGGAGCCAAAATTGGTGGTGCCCTTAAGTGCATGAGTTTTAACTTGATTTATCTCTGGAACCATAAAAGCCAAAAAAATGACAAAAACAAAGTTTATCGAGATTTCCTCCTGGATCATTTTAAAGCTGGAGACGCTTTTTGAATACCAGGAATATAAAGGCTTCATAATTTTGAAAAAACAACACAAAAGTGGGCCAAGCGAGGGAGAGATAAATCCAATGAGACTTTTTACGTACCTACAGGTAATATAATGAAGAAGGGAAACCAACATAAGAGATAAATTCCAACGACGATGCCGAGCGTCTTGGCGGCTTTCTTTTGGCGTCGAAACTTGAAGAGCCTGGTACTGGACCCCGTGGAGCCTGTACTTGATTGAGTCGCTCCTCCTCGCATGGTGGCAGCCGCCAAGTTATGACTCGAGGACGAGGCGCGAAAGCTATGCCGGCTGTGAAAGGAACATTGTCTTGGTGTGTGATAGAGACTAGGCGAAATCGCTAAGCTTGATGCCACACGAACAGCCGCATTTTTAGTGGTTGACAAAGATTTGATATCCGCTATGCCAGGCACCTCCAAATACATCGTGGAGGTTTTAAGACCGCTTAAGCATTTGGATTCCCCCATTTCTGAATATCGTCGGGAGGAGTTGGTGTCTCCTCCTCCTGCAGTCGGGGGGGTTGATAAATCCATGCTCGATTTGGATGACGGCAAAAGCGCTGACGAAGTACTGGACGATCCTGTGTGGACTCTTAAAGTGATTTCCGTTTTGGACGTTTTAACGCCGCTTTCGAGGAAACGCGTTTGCTTTAACGCCGCACGGTAAATCCGCCAGTAAACCAGCAGAATGATCAAAGTGGGTAAGTAGAAGGAACCCGTGGCGGAGAAGACGACGTAACCTGGCTGTGTGGTCACCGTACAACTGGCCGGATCTTCCTGCGCTTCTTTCCAGCCCACCAGGGGTCCGATACTGATGGCGAAGGAAGCCACCCAAACCGCCAAGCAGAGAATGGTGACCCGCTTCTCCGTCATGATAGACGAGTAATTGAGAGGCCGTGTCACCCCGATGTAACGGTCCACGGATATGACACATAAGGACAGAATAGAAGCGGTGCAGCATAAAACGTCTACTGCGGCCCATACGTCACAGAACACGGACCCAAAGTGCCACTGCCCTGAGACCTAACACAATACAGTATTGACGATAAATAGAACCGCACAAAGAAAAAAGGTGTTACGGAATTACTGCCCCATAATGCTCTGTATACTTGAGGTACTAACTTCCCAGGTGTGGTCTTGTTATAGCTTGGCCCTCAGAAATAAAAACACGAAATAGAAGCGGAAGCTCTCTCCATTAACTGATATTGCAGTATGAATCTATTTTACCCATGAACAATGAAAGCTGCACACCGTGGATATAGGAAGCTAGAACTAGAGCATAATTCATTGTTCCCAAAGTACTAAAATTACAATTTCTCTCTAGAGCTGGAGTTGTGCACAGAAATAAGGGCCAGAAATAGTACGTTTGTTAAGTCTATTTTATTTTTTTCGGTTTGGAAAGTGACAAAAGTTCTTAGATATTGGACCTAGAAGTGCGTGGAGGAGGTAGAAATGCTTAAGATTTGTTATAACTGTTGCTTCCTCAACTTTCGAAATCATGTCGTTACTAAAGCTATGAAAGCATTACTTCATTGCAGAAATGAGTCGGAAATTACTGGTGTTTCAAATGCACACAAACTACGTTTTTGAAATTTGAGCCAGTAACGGCAAGAGACACGCGTTTTCCTATATACTCGCAGAAATTCGTAGACAAATGAACAAGTCTGCGGAAACTGGATCTTCTTTTCAAACTTACGGAAGAAGTATTTCATTATGACAGAAATAATGAACGGAAATACAAAACCTAGCCTAGCCAACCCATGTTCATGCAACGCTTAGTGGACACTTTACGAGGTATTGGAATCCGAAGAAATTCGGAAGAAATACTAACTTCCAAAGTAGCCGAGAAGGGCAAAACTAGTGTTCCCAACAGTAAATCTGCGACAGCGAGATTGACAATCAAATAGTGAGTCGGGCTGCGTAAATGCGGGCTTAACAGAACAGCAAATAAAACTAACAAGTTGCCACCGAGTGTCAACACCACAATCACCATGTAGCTTAACGAGACCAGCACCGAAGCGGTCGTCCACTGGAAAATATTGTCAGTCAGAGAAGTGTTCACGAAGAAAGATTCGTTCACGGACATTGTCATTTATTTATATGATTGAAGAACCGTTGGGTCCTGAACTCCCCGGAAATAGAACTGAGAAGAAAAAATGCTCAGAGAAAAGAGGAATAAGAGAAAAACCAGATTCTGGTGCGGTTCGTTAGAATGAACCGCTTCAACTGCGTTGGTGGTGGTGAAATCCCCTTGCGGTTCCGACAGAGGGTGACGACGATCGCCTCAAGCGCTGACGGCCTATTGGCCACCGCTTTATACAACCAAGATATACCCATACCCCATATCCCTTGCTTGCAGGCACCCCGTTTTAAAGTACGCCATAAACGACTTTTGTTTTTTAGTACGGAAACAATACGTACCCAAATTTCTTTCCATTCTCTGCTTCATAAACTAGAATCTATAAATCCAAGTACAGAGCAGGGGAGAGGAAAACTGCCAACGTTTGGCAGCCAAAAGACCGGCCCAGGAGTGATCAATAATATTTTCTCCTCGTCTTCATATGTCACTTGATATCCGATCAAATATTATTCTAAGGGATCTCCGTCCTTATTGCACTGCTTTCTTGGGTACATACATACAAACTTTCGCTCCCTTTTTTTATTTGCTCATACGCAAATGGACCCAGTAAAGACATTATGATTTCTTCTCCCTTTAAAGGTTTCTTAAAGTGTTTTTTTTTTTCCTTTGTTATGTACTACGCTAAAGCCCCTCCTCCCCCTAGGGTGTAGTTTGGCTGTTCTCAGGTACGCGCTTAAATTTTTTACGGATTTAATTCACCTAAAATCTTGCCAAAGAGGGTTCTTATGGCGGAAAACAAACGTTATGCGCTCGAATTAAGTGTCATTTGTTTGGTATGAGCTCTTGGCAACGCGCAGCAAAAGGTTGCATACGTATATGGAAGTGATCAAGTAAAGCGATCCAGTTCCCATTTCGCATTAAAAAAAGTGTCGGCGTCTAATCTCATTATCAGGAAACAACTCAAAGAAAAAGGGTCCCGCGTCTCATTACGGTATTGCCCCTCACGGACCCCCGGCAGTTATGTATACACGTGACGCAGAAAGCTTGAGAAGTACTAAATAGCGCAGGTGTAAAGTTGAGTTCTACCTGTCCCGAAATAGCCTATATTTTCTTGATATTTTTTTAGAGGATGCACACGACAAGAACAAACAAGAAAATCTCAGTTTCGTGTTGATGAAGACATTGACAAATATAAGGTGCCCTTGCCAGTAAATGAGCTATGAAACAAAAGGCGACAGGAAGTCTCTGTCTGGGTAGACGAGAAAAGCTTCTGTTCCAAAACAGCGAAGCAAAGGAAGAAAACAAGAAATCTAATTACACACAGCCAAAGCTCTCTGAACCGCTTGTTTATTTAAACGTAATGGAGACGTAATAAAGGAAATAAAAACCGCCCTTTGTTTCCGATTATAGCTGTTCTATTAAACTTGCTTTAAATAGGATTCCGAGTCGAGTTTCTAATTAACTGTCACATTCCCTGGGTCCTTTCTTTTTTTAAAAAAGACCAGAGATTGGGACTAAGAGGAATTAATTAACTGGTTGTAATCAGCGTGCTCTGGTGGTGGCCTTGGAAGAAAGATGGCAGGGAACACGAGAATGGATTGCCTGCAGGGTAAAGGGGTAAAGGAGGACATTAAGTAACACGTTGTGTTGCATTTGGGTAGCTTCCAAATGATGTCAAAACGACGTTAGCGAATGAAAGGAGCCAGGCTTTGAATGTAATTCGAGTACAATCATAATAAACCAATGTCCACACACAGCGGGGGTTATTCCGGGGTATTTTAATTGACGGGTTACAAGAAAAACGTGTGTAAAAAACCTGACCCAATTTTTGTCTTTGAAATCGCTTCCGTTACTATTTTGCCGGACTTTTAAAAATGTGTTTATAAACTGGGTCAAGCCTCTTCCCACCCTTCCGCATTAAAATTTGACGGGCAAAATGTATTTGCGAACTTTGTCAAACTTTCCTACCAGTCATTTAGCTAAAATTTCCAATTCGAAGCGAACATTTGCTCCGAAAAACAAAAACGTGATCTAAAAACAAAACCTCCAGCCGTTACTTTCAAATTGTGGCGGGAAAAGTACTATCGATCATAGTAAAAATATCATATCGCTAGTTCGGTTAGCTCTTGATCACTGATAACGACTAAGTTCTGTTGCAGTTGTAAACAATAACAACTTGTCGTAAGCATCAAATTCTCAAGGAAGAACCAAAAACGGCAGAGAAATGAACCAGCAGCAGTGCAATCCTCTGCTTTCTGCATCTTTTGATAATGTGCCCTTAGTAGCCGTAGCTCACCCTGCTAGTACAGTTTCATTTTTGCCATTGGATCCCATCCAAACTCCTGCGCCTCCACCAGGTATTACTCATCCTCATCTCATCTCCAACTACGCCTCATTTTGTCTAAATAAATTGCTGTCAACGTTCAAGCCATTTTAAACAGTCTCTTCTTTTAAAAGCACCTTTGTGTGCCATGATGTAAACTCTCAAGCTAATGAAAAGGGAATGTTTCTATTACAAAATATTTCACGCAAAGCTTTTGTTCTTTACTTATACTTTAGCACGCTAAAATGGCACGTTATCTAGTAAATGTAATTCAATAATTCAACTAGGTGATCTTGAACATAAACAAACAATTATAGTTGTATCGAAAGAAAGGTGTAGGTCGGAAGTTTGCTAGGCCATTCCGACCCAATCAGAGAACGAGTTCGTCAGTTTCGCCGACTGTCAAAATAAAAGGGTACCTTTAGCGCCCCAGCTTATCTACGGGTAAACAAGGATAGCTAAGGCGCGCAGGAGCCACTAAAGGTACACTTAGGCGTGTTTTTCGCAACTTGTTCTCTGACCGGTTCAGGCCGCGGTGACGGTCAGGCTGTCGGCGTACCTTCGTCATGCACACTTGATTGAACACAACAATAAACCTCGTTCACACGGACATACACATTTTTATGTAAAAAATAGTTGCAGAAAAGGCTTCAAAGTTGACTATTTTCAGACGTAGCTAACTCAGACTGAGCTAGTGGATTGACAGGACTTAATTGCACGTCTTTGTTTTTCCCACCCTTCCAAGGGTATTTTAATCCCCCCGCTAGTCATTGCCTTTGGGTCACTTTCACCTTCTTTTTCCGGTGGCAGCATCGGCACACCAGAGCAATAACTATCGCAATTAGAAGAATCAATAGAATCACTCCGAGCACAATCGCTGCGATGTCTCCTGATCCCAAGACAATACTATCTATTAAAAACACAAAAATTAACAACGTTTTGCTAGTGTTGAAAAGTAAAGAGAAAATACCTAAATTGTTTTGATCTACACGGCAAGTTTCTTTGTTGCCTCTTAAATCGGTGGCGATTACTTCAACCACAGGGGAGCAGCAGACGGCTTCGTGTTCAATAGTAACCGATTCATTGGTTCCCACCAAGAAGTCTTCACCGGTGAACCTCGTTTCGGGGTTCAAAGCAATACTACGCAAGCCTGATAACATTTGATATGTCAGTTAAAAGAACATCGGGGTTAGAATCATTTTTCACCAGTCTCTCTATCTCTTACGTCCATCGTAAGGCGCCAAGTCTTTTGGTAGCAGTTGGTTTGAGTATAGGATTCGCAGCGAGTTACACTGAGTACCCTACAGGTCGGTTTCCATCCGTCATTGGGTTCCGCGCGGGCAAAAATTGAGATTTGGCGCGTGGCGGTCGTAAAATCAGAGCTTTTTCGGACAATTAGGGTTAAAATGGAAGTACTGCCCAAAGGCGTGGTTTGGAGGGTTACGACTTTGAGCATAATGTTCACAGAACCGCTGGCAGGAATATAGAACCTGAAGTTGTGATTGATTGATGAGTTGGTGAAAGAGGAAGATTAGCTTGTAGGCGTAAGTTCTATTTACCGAGTTTGATCCAAATAGACATTTAAACCATAGTAAGACCCTCCTACTTGAGCTTCAAAATCGGAATTACCGCCATCGTTCTTGACGACCACTGTAATACTTCCTTGAGAGCCAGGAGGGATATAGAGTTGAGTAGGCTCACCCACGCTCACCGTATGGTACACATACGGTACACCTAATCCTGTCCGGATGCCATTGTTGACTACAGAATTTAGTAGAGACGTTCCTGTTTTAACATGTGCATATTGTTAGTTCAGCTTTTTCATCTTTTTAGTTCACTTTAAGTTGTAAAGGAAGCGTAAGCTAAGCTTTCAGGATCAGGAATATACTTCTATTTGATATCGATACTGATCGAGATCGATTCTTTAATTCCTGTTGACAAAAAGCTTTGAGTCGGGTACTACGTATTTAGTACGATGATGATATGATAACAAGATAAACAGACAACTTTATATTTCGGGAAAATTATTCTACCAATAGGAAAGTAATCAGAAAAACGTTTTGTCGCTTTCTTACAAAAATAAAGTACATGTAATAAAAAAAACTTACCCGGGTTAAGACCGGGAGGTGGAGCTACGCGAGCACTGAGTTGTTCTCGGGAATTAGCGGGCTGCAAATCCGTCTAAGAATCGTAAAGAAGTTCCTGATATTAGTCTTGATTTTAACTTGTCTTTTGTGTTTAATTTAAGTGAAAGAAAATAAACCTCGTTGGGTTGAATACTAAGAGCCACACTTAAAGTCACACTAAACAAAAAACACGCTATCCTTATTGTCAACTGGGCCATGGTTTAGTCTTAACTGGACTGTGAAATATGACACGGTTTGGGACTGAAATATATACATTTTGAGTCGGCGAGAAGCTTTTATAAAGGTCGGACATTGTTTCTTATCGACAATGGGTTTGTCTCGTTATTGTCAAGTCAAATATTCAAACTCGTCATTTCCGGACCCTTTACCAACCTCTTTCACCTCTCTTCCACCTGCGCTCCCTTCCTCCTCGTGGTACATATCACATGCTCCCTAGCCGCTCTAAAAAGCCCTAGAAATCGGTTGACACCAACTTTCCATTTCGACACCAACAAATAAAAGATACTGAAACCCGAAGTTATCAACTTTTCCTTTCCGGTGTGACAAATATTGTATAGCGCTATTTACTATCAACGTCAATCACTTAACTTTCCCTGGAAAAGGTTTTGGAGTGAGATGAAGATTACTCATTTCGAAGTAGCTTACTCATGTTCTTCTCAACTTGTAATTCTAGATTTCCTGGTACCGACAAGTAATGGAAAACGACGAGAAAGGGGTAGCATAAGCCCCGAACTACAATCCCCGTTCTTGAATCCGTGTCAAGACTTTGTGCCAATTGCCACCCCTGCTAGCAATGACGGCCCTGTGCCTGTGCAGCAACATTTCTTCCAGGAAGACCTTTTAAGCGGTTACAAACCGTTGCCTTGGCATTGGTTTTATAAAAAGGAAGTGGAGAAAAAGAACATATGGAAGCCTTTCAGTTTACTCGATTCCGTAGCTTTAGAAGAAACCTGGCTAGCAAGTAAAGAAAATATTAATCAAGGATTCGTTCGTTTAAAAACGAAAAAAATAAATTCTGATTTTTTTAAAAATTTATTTCTGATTTTTCTTTGATTGTAGTTGAAGCCGGAACTTGTGATGACCCTATTGTGTCTACTGATGGAAATCGATACGATGTGGATGTATTGGTCAGACAGAGGAAATCAGTGTATTGGGAAGAACTCGCCACAGATGTTCGGAGATGTTTATGGTTCTGGAAAGACGCTTTGGATACGCGTTATACACCTTATACGGAAGAGTTTGCTTTCCGTTTAGAAGTAATTATTTCCCTGCTATTTCGCGTACTTTTAAAACCCGATACTTATTAAAACCGTTTATCGGGCGAATCGGGTTTTAGGAGGAATATAGGAATTGTATGGTGACCAATCAATGGCATAAGCGTTTGGAGTTCCCCAACGGCGAAAGTGTGTTGCTTAGGAACGCATCTTTAATCGTGCATTTCCCTAATTGGTCATCAAAAGAAATCGAAGATTTCTCCAACACGACGAACGTAAGTTGGAAACTATTTTTACGACTTTTTCCCTTACGTTTACGGTCCATTAACTCAACTTGGAGCCCTCCAAGTCCTTAAAAGTTGTGCCCTACTTTAATGTTTGACAGTAAAAGCTTTGTTGCGCTCGAGGTCAATTTGTAATGAATCTCGTTTAAATTTTTTAATGTAAGATGCGCTCTATCATTCCATTCTAAAGTGAAACAGCCTACGGGCACTAAAAAAGTAAACGTCACCCTTTCAGTTGCCTAACGGCTACTTAGGAGAAATAGCAAAAGTTTAACATAAGGATGTTTTTACGACAACTTAAACTTTAACTTGATTGACAGTTGTGTTACATATTCGTATCATGTTCGTATAGAGCTTTTGCCAAATACGCCTCTCGTGGCAAGAGTTGGCGAAATCCGCCATTTTGAGTACATTTAAGTTAAGGTAAACAAACAACAACAAACTGTTTTCCGTGAATATTGGTTTTGCTTTGTGTCTTTGTGTCTTATTGTGTCTTTTTGTTTGTTTACCTGAGCTACTTGTAAAAGCTGTAAGCAAAACCAAACTATTCACGGAAAACAGTTTGTTGTTGTTTGTTTACCTTAACTTAAACGTACTCAAAATGGCGGATTTCGCCAACTCTTGCCGCGAGAGGCGTAATTTGGCAAAAGCTCTATTATGCTTACTTAGTGGTAACTTTGAAGCTAAAATATAGTACACAGCCAAGGAAGTATGACTGCAATAATGAATGTCGTAAGGCATTGAAGACTCTTCGTATCGGCAGTGTTTATACAGTGTTTACTTCAATTCAAGGCGCCACATTTGGCTTTTTAAAAAATTATGAATAAAGGCTCCTCCTCGTAAGTTAAATCGTAGAATATTATGAAATTAGTACATAATAACAAATTATTTATGTAATGGTTTAGTTCATTCCCGACGTAGGCTCGCGCCTTCTTATGTTATATTATTTCTGCTTGTTAAAAAAATTAAAAAGAAATCACCCATTTATAGGAAGGGCAAGCTAGACCTTTACTCGTGAAACGTGGTTTGGATGGTTTTCTAATCGAAGACGGTGAGCAGCCTCAAGTGGATCATTTGGTGTTTTTGGTACACGGCATTGGCTCAGTTTGTGATTTCCGATTCCGATCTGTCTTTGAAGTCGGTAAATATAATAGTTTTTGTTGTTAAAGTGTTTTTCGCTCGTCAAACTAAGATGTCCGGGTCTTCGGTTTCGTTTTTAGTGGACGATTTTCGAAGTTTAGCCGGTCAATTGCTCTCCACACATTTCGGCTCAAGTATCAAGAGCAGTAAGATCAATCGTATCGAGTTTTTGCCAGTTTCTTGGCACGGGACCTTACATGGCGACGATACCGGCATTGACAGACGGCTTAGACCAATCACGTTGCCATCGATTCCCAAATTGCGCCACTTTACTAATGATACTCTCTTGGACATCCTCTTTTATACGTCTCCGATTTATAGTGAGGTAAACCTTCACTTTTCTTACCCTTCTAGGTACTTTAGTGTGTACCTGAACATTTGTTTACCCTTTAGACCATTGTTTCCACGGTGGGACGGGAAATGAATCGGATGTATGAGTTGTTCCTGGAACGAAATCCGGGTTTTATCGGAGGCGTATCCCTGGGCGGGCATAGTTTAGGTTCTTTGATCCTTTTCGATATTTTAGCTCATCAGCCGTCACCCAGTAAAGAAGATAACCACCAAGAAATGACCTCCGAAGTATGAAATTGTCTTTTTCTTCTTTAATATCTGAATTCTAGCAGCATTTAATCTTAAAAGCAATGAATTAAATGAATTATTAACAATGGTTTGTGAAAATTAGGGTTTAAATGTTGATTTCTAATGGTAGGAGCCACCAATCGATAGCGATTTGGGTGATCCTACCGTAGACGAATTGGTAGGTCAGTTGAACCTGGAAGATTACTCACAGAAATTCCGGGAAGAAAAGTTGGGTTTCCCGGAACTGCTTTTGTGTACAGAAACGGATTTAGCTAGCCTAGGTTTGCCGTTAGGGCCACGGAAACGCCTTATGACTTATCTACGCGATGTGGAAACGCGACGTGCCAAGTTAAAACAGGTAAAAGCAAAGCTTAT
Source organism: Lepidurus couesii (assembly GCA_022832235.1). Classification (NCBI taxonomy): domain Eukaryota; kingdom Metazoa; phylum Arthropoda; class Branchiopoda; order Notostraca; family Triopsidae; genus Lepidurus; species Lepidurus couesii. The sequence continues at coordinate 92,618 of JAGJRP010000065.1, forward strand.
CTTTTTTTTTTTGTTCCATTCAAGATAAAGTGGACAAACAAGACCTATTTACTCCTTATAACTTCCTTTCAGTTACGTCGAATATTATTTAAAATTTAAAATAATTTGAATTATTAATAATAAAATAAGTTTTGATATTAAACAGTGATTTGCAGTGAGTATTGTTTTAAAACATAACTATTGAAATTTCTATAAACTAATGCGGTTTAATTTTTGTACTAATTAACTAAAAAGGACATTTGAAAGACTATTTTTAACTTGATTGTTAAGTTTCTTAAATTCTTTGCGTTTTTAGATTTGGTACTATTTGTATAATTTATTGGTTTAAACTTTAAAGGATGCAGCAGGCTCAATACCTACTCATACGTCTACTGTGAGTTATACCATTGGTCTAGCCGGTACCGGACAGCCTTCCATTGCCTATCCTAAGCTGAGTTTTCACCCCACTGCCTTTTTCGCCTTAGGGTCCCCAATTGGTAAATTTTGATTTTATTTTCATTTATCTTGGATTGTGCAAATTTTTTTCTGTTATTGATCATTCTAGGAATGTTTGTGACCGTAAGAGGTATTGAACAGTTAGGGGCTGATTTCACCCTGCCTACCTGTCCAGGGTTTTTTAATATCTTTCACCCATTTGATCCTGTGGCTTATCGCATCGAGACACTAATTGATCCCAATCTCGTACATCTGCCTCCCGTACTCGTGCCCCATCACAAAGGTCGTAAACGAATGCACTTAGGTGGGTACACATAAGTGGAAGGGTTGTGTAATCCTGATATTAAGCACTTTCGGACGCATGGGGCAATTCAGCGCTAATTTAACTTTCAATTTCGCTAATTCAAATAGAACTGAGAGAGACGCTGGGCCGCGTAGGTGCGGATCTGAGGCAAAAGTTCGTGGAATCGCTCAAATCAACTTGGCAAACAGTCACACAATTAACCCAGTTCCGTCCCACGCCTGGTTCGGAGCATAAAGGCGATTATCAGGTATGTTAAACAAGAATCAACCATAAAATGAGTGAAATTCTGGAAATTCTTTTAAAAAATATCGATTTCGAAAAAACGGATCTAAGTATGCACCTAAACGAGTACACATGTACACATGAGTTACATTTTAAATGCATACTTACGCACGTAGTAATCCAAGTAATATTACTCGAAAATAAGTTTGAGATATGTACATAAGTACTGTACATGTATATGTTACGTACTTAAGTGCACATGTTCAATAGCGTACGTGTATTGAATAGGAAGGCGAAGTGTACGCTCCGGATCCTTTGGTGACTATGGCCGCGGCCACCAACGGTATGTACGACCAAGTACGTATCGGCAAGCTCAATGGAGGTCGCCGTATCGACTATGTACTTCAGGAAGCGCCGCTTGAAAGTTTCAATGAGTACATATTTGCGCTTACATCACATGTTGGCTACTGGTAAACCCGAATAGTGCCCTTCTAAATCGATATCTAGCATTAATGTGGTGTTGCAGGGAGTCAGAGGATACTATGTTGTTAGTACTCAAAGAAACGTACGCGACAATGGGCATTTTCCCTGACAAAGAATGCGACCTACCCAAACTCGAAGCAGAGACTCCCTTTGAAGCCCCTGTGGGAGGAGTCTTAAATTCGGCCCCGTTAAATTTCCCTCCTCCGGTGACAACTCCTTTGTTTACACCGGTACCCATTTTTTCACCCGCCAATACAGTGGAGCCACCTATGGCAGGTCCTGTACACAAACCGTTGGTCATTGGGTCGCGCCCAGTGGTCGAGCCCGGGAAAGCTGCCTTCGGCGTGGACCCTACAGCTCCTCCAGCTTCTTCTGGACCCGTAGCTCCTCCGCCAATGACTGGTTTTGTGAAACAAGCCGTTTCTCGGCGCTAAGAATGTCTGTAGCACAACTCTTTTTCGGAAAAAAAACTCCACTTCTTTCTTTTCATTCTGTAGTTGTTGAAAAATTGAATTTGATAAGTATTATTGGCGGTTGTGTGTCTGCTCTTTAGTTAGTTGTAATAAACTAGGGACTTTTCAGGGATAAATTCATATTTTTTATATTATTTTCTTCAATTTGAAATTAATACTATTTGGTAATAAATGGAGGGCACTTGGGAATGATTGCCATCTGGTGGTTAAGTTGTTAATATCTCCATATTATCCATATCTCCATATTTAAGTTGTTAATATCTCCTAATTTTAATATCTCCATTGTTGGGCTGACGGTAGATGGTTCTGTGGTTTCGGGGTTACAAAGTTGGGTGTAGGGATTTTCTTTTTCGATAATTTGACTACATTACTGGGTTTGCTTGTCTTGGATGTCTTTTTGGGTGCTTTTTTATCCAATCGTGGTGGTGAGTCCTTTTCCAAGCCTGTTTCTTGGTAATAAACACTGTTCCCGTATTCGTCAGGCTCTAATGACGTCATCGCTATGGGATGCCGGTCTGGTGATGTCTTTTTGCCTTTAAAATTCTTGTGTTTTACTACTTCTTCTTCCTCTTCTTCCTCGTCTTTGAAGAAAGGGAATTCGTCTTCGTCGAAGGTCGCCGTCATACGTTTGATTTCGATGATCTTCTCAGCAAATCGGACCATTTTCTTGTTTTTGCGGCGACCCTGTGATGTAATTTCTGCCTTGATGTCCGAATTGCTGCGTACACTACGCGAGCTCTTCGCTGATGAGTTGTGCTGAGTCATCGCTTGGCTAATTTCTTCGCCTAACACCGCACTAGAAGTGCCATCATTGAATTTGGCTACGTCACAAAACTGGCACAGAAACGTGGGTACGTGTGTTCCTTGCGTAACTTCCTCGTCCAACGTACGGAAGTACAGGCCTTCGTCGGTCGCGAACAGGACTGGAGTACGTACATCGACGGCTCTTTTGAAAGTCATGTCCGTCTTGTGAGCTTTCATGGCAGCTTGGCGGTCAAACGGCCGTGCGGAGGCCACTCTGTCCCGCGGATCCTGCCTCCAGGCACACAGTAAGTAAATAGCCTTCTCCCTAGCCTCAGGCATGGTGGCGAACAGTAGGATTGGTATGAGGACCACGAAGAAGTAACGCATCCAGATAAACGCCGTCTGTCGGCCGTTATCATATGCAGGTTCCAGGTGCAACACGGAGTTGTTTCCGTAAACGGCGAGGTAGAGGGCGTTAAACTGCAATTCGTACTTGCGCAGCGCCGTTTCTTCTTCTTGGCTCAAAAAGAGCTTGTCGATAAAGGATTCTATGGGTGAAGAGGTCGTGTTTATGGCAGGCTCGGTAATCTGGAATAGGTGTACTGCCAGCACATGGGGCAGAAATAGACACAAATAGATTACTAATACTGCGGCTCCTATGTAAACAAATCGCATTTCTGTCCACAACTGTGCTACGAAGGCGTTGTTAGTGTTGTCGTTGTTTCGATTGCGACCGCTGGTCCGGCCTGAGCGACATTTCTGCCAGAACAACCACAACAAACGTAGTAAACCTAATACGATGCACACCAAAGGAATGCCGTGACCAACGGCCAGCAGCACTTCCATAAACACAAGATACATGTTGCCATTGACTCCACAAGAGTACCGTCTTGGAAAGGGTACCAAGCTCGGGATATTATCTTTGGCTGTGAGCAAACAGACCGGTACGTGCATTCCAAAGAGTACCAGCCAGGTCAAGGTTATCCCCAAGCGCACGTACCAAGTTTTGAGCTTCTTTTTGTACACAATAGGGCTCGAAACGGCCCAGAATCTGTCCAAAGCTAAGGCTGCCACCGCCCACGATATGATAGAAGACACGGCCAGCATAAAGTATGCATTGACGGAGCACAATATGTACCCAAAGTTCCAAGCATCCCGGATCTTGTACGCAATGGAGATGGCGATGTTCATCAAAGCTTCGAGAAGGCAGGCCGTAACGATAAAGAAGAAGACGTTCATGACTGGCAATCGGTTCAGGGAGTAACTGGACAGAAAAGCAGCCACAAACAGTAAACCAACAAGAAAAACCGAGAAGAAGAAGATGAATAGAAAAACTACAGCGGCTGTTTGACCGCTGGTATCCGCAGAGGGTTGAGTTTGGCGGTACCCCCAGCGTACGACTGGCAAGAGGGTTTTGTTGACGAGGATGAACGAGATTTCCAAACGAGGTATTCCAGTTATACCGGGATCGGGTTTAGTGCTGACATTGAACGACATTTTGGGCAGTGAAACTGGAACGGAAGGAAGCAAAGTATTGCTCTGAAACGGTCGCGAAGAGGGGACAGACTGCCGGCGGGCTTATAATGTGTACGTGAAGGTGTTGTTGTGTGAGTTGCCTGGGGCAACCTCAGGACCATATAAATATAGTGTTGCAAACAGTCAACGTGAAAAAGGGACGAAGGTGGCAATGGGCAACGGGGTGTCATTAATCGATGTAATAACATTGGGGTACGCTTTATATAAGAACGTTTCTGTGACAAGGTCACTATATCGACTCGCAATCTAACCTTTCCTTGTATATTTAGTGACAGAAGAAAGAAAACAAGGTATCCAATAATCCAATAAAAACACAATAAAATAAACATAAGTTGCGTTATAGTCAAGGTCGGAAAGTGACTTTCGCAAGCCGAAATATATAGGCTCATCAACAAGATATGCGGGAAATCTTATTAGTTTTTATATGGCAAGTTTTAGAACATAGAACATAGGAGAACCTGCAGGACAAATACAAATTCTAATTGTAGTCGGATCCAATCTTACGTCTCAAAAGTTAAAATTTTTAACGGCTTTCCCAAAATAATAAATAACACGTTTTAAAACTTAACCCACTACAATAGAGCTTTTGCCAAATTACGCCTCTCGCGGCAAGAGTTGGCGAAATCCGCCATTTTGAGTACATTTAAGTCAAGGTAAACAAACAAGAACAAACTGTTTTCCGTGAATATTGGTTTTGCTTACAGCTTTTACAAGTAGCTCAGGTAAACAAACAAAAAGACACAATAAGACACAAAGNCATGTTTAAGTGAGTCGTCTAGAAACAACAACATTAACGCTAATGATAATCAACTGTTAACGAAGTTTCCGATTTAATGAAGTTGGTACAACTTCATTAACTATGACCAACATTAGCTAATGACTAATTAAACTCCCGTCTAGACAACTTACCTGATTAAGTTAGGACTAGGATGACAAAATAGCATTTCGTCGCTTCATAAAATTTTTTCTCATATAAATATAAAAATAACCAATACGAATAAAAACCGAAATCGGTCTCTTTTCATAGCGTAGACCTTAACTGATCGCAAATGTACGCAAATAATGCTCTGAAAAAAAAAATCATCGACCATACGTGAAAACGTAATTTTTTCTGGATACTGTTTTTTTTTTTATTAATTTTTCTGGATAATTTCCTGGAAATGTTGTCGGAATGTAACTTCTGCCATTGTTGGCACAATCTTGAGCCACCACGCTCTAGAAGAAACGAGAGATTGCGGCCTATGTATAGGAAAGATGGTAATAATTTTTCAGAATGGATCTATATACCTTTACAAATCAGGAGACTTCTTATTAATGAAACTATAGCTTTTAATTAATTGTTTCTCCTATTTCTCGCTAACCTTTTGCGCAAGATGAGCAGCTGGACGAGAATTAAAGTTTCTCTAAGAAAACTAGGAAAAACAACGCTTCACTTGTCAAAGGCAGAGTTGTTGCGAGCGCGCTCGAATTTTCGCGAGCGAAGAGCGCGATTGCTCGTTTCATTTTTTTTTCGAGCGCGAGCGCAGGCAAATGAGCGCGCGCTCGCGATGGTGGCGCCACCATGCGGTTTATACGCGTACTAGAAGGCTTTCATAATTCCCGCACAGACATCACGTCCGACTTTCGCTTGTGAAACTACTAGCAAATTCAGTTGGTACACTTTGTACTGCACTCAGTGCTGCACTTTTGGCACTGAGTGCCAGTTTCTTATGTCCTGATTGGCTGGTGGCGCACTGGGGGCGCACTGGCCCTACCAACTGAATTCGCTATACGATTCAATACATAGCAATTGACTGCACTTCATGCATGTAATTCGGCATACTTCCCGAATGTTTCTCTTTTGTTAGCAGTTATCGCCACATGGCCGGTTAGTACGGCGACAGCGGAAAGAAGTTTTTCGAGCCTAAGAAGGCTAAAAACATGGTTGAGAAGCTCAACCGGGGATGACAGACTAACAGGCTTAGCTCTTCTATCTGTACGCAGAAATGTTCCTCTCTGTCCTGAAAAAGTTATAAATGTATTTGCAGGGAAAAAAAATCGTCGTTCAGATTTCGTCTTGTTAACTTTCTCTTTGAGAATCAACAAAAGCTTTGCGGATGGCTGTTTTACTTTTACATTCTATTTATAATATGTAATCTTAGTATGGTATTTTAGCATAACAATACCAGAAACTTAGTATTTCTCATTAGTCGTAACTTATGGCAAATAATTATTGGTAAAATTATTTAGTTATCGTTATTAAACTGCTTTCATAAGTTCTGAATTTTTTATTTGTTAATGACAACTTATACTGTACTATGTAAATTTATATATTTATATTAATATTATACGTATTTGCAAAATAGTGTACTTCATGTTTATAAATATAACCTCATTAACAAGTTAATTTTATTTAAATTTATTGCCGCTGACGTCGACTCCTCCAAGTGGTGGTGGTGGGAAACACCACTGCTACACGGTTAGATACGATGAAACCAAGCGGATATTATCTCCCTAAGGTGGAACATGAACCCTCGTCACAGTGGCAGGCTAATCGTTGAAAAATTAACTTTATTTGCGTAAAGTTATCGTCTGTCTTACATTGTGCGTGGAAAACTTGATCGATTAAGATAGTATACGACAAAATAGGATTTCAAGGTCTCGGGTCTCGGGTCCCCCCCCCCCGAAAAAAAATCCTGGATACGGGCCTGACTACAATATATATGACTATATATCAATATATCAATTTATAACTATATATCGATATATAAGTTTGTAACCGGGGTTCTCCAGAGTTCGTAACTCTGCAATGTATCAGGGTCACAAATTTTTGTGTAACTTTCGTGCACCTGGAAACTGAGTTACGAACCCTTGGGAGGCGGTATTACTACCTTTCGACATGGCTCTTCAGAAAATAATGCTCAAACACTTGCCTTGAGAAATTGGTGGAAATGGTCTTCCCCTAAAGACAGTCGAAAGCGCGAGCGGTAGACCTGCAGAACGTCCGTTTTATTGTCAACGAGAGCAGTTCAACGGAAGAACTGGTGAACGGATCAGTTCACAATAAAACGCACCCAAAGAAAGAAGGCCAAAGTGGAGCATACTCTAGGCGTTTTTATTGTCCATGGATGGCATCTTGAGCACCAGTGATTTGCATAGAATTGTAAGAAAGTGTTCTTACAAATTATAGTAGGTTCTTTGTGGCAGAAGGAGAGGCTGTGGTTTTCAGAACTCAGAACCTGTACTTAAGGTAACCGAGGAGAAAAGTTTAAGTCCTTAAAGGACATAGAGTTCGGACCAAGGAAATCACGGAATAAAGTTAGAGTCCGAAAAGGACATAGACTCTGGTTTACTTGTACACACACTTATTGCCAACTACAGATCACGACTCCCCCAAAGGTAAAACTAACTGCTTGGAGACTGGGCTAAGACTGCCTTGATTGATAAAGTGAAAGCAACGAGGAAAACAATTAACTAGTAAGCAACACTGTTAAAAATTTCCCCTTAAAATAGGAGGAAAAGGCCCCTAAAAGCGGGGGCACCAGATAGGGGCCTTTTAAGCCCCTAAAATTTTATCGGGGGTTCACTCCTAAAAATGGGGTAT
>JAGJRP010000687.1:0-32902 GCA_022832235.1 Lepidurus couesii
TAGCACAGATACGTAATCAGGAAAGGGTTATTTTACTAAAGCTTAGGGGAACAAACTTTGAAAATAAAAACATAGATTCTACCTTTATAGACAGGATAACTATTATAAAAACTCTTATAAAATGGTAAACTTCTGTATTTAATTCAATATAATCATTCGTAATACGTGATAAATCCGCTCTATTTACTAATTTGTTGCAAAATAGCTACATTTCACGTGTTAGATATATGTAATATATCAAAGGAGTAGCAATTTTGAATTGGTACCATGGCTGTCTCCTGCACCGAGTGTTGATGGCGCGTCCCTTTGTGAAATGCACCAGGGTAGTGTAGTGACGTCTTTCCAGTGCATGGTGCAAGAAAGCAGGTTACACTTGCTGGCACTCAGTGTAGCCAATGGAACGCGCTATAAGTTCGAGTTTGGTCGAGGTTTGCTCGAGATGGAGTGTCGAGATCTTTTTCTTTCTGTACAACTTTGAGGGTCAGCCAACGTTCGAAGTCAGAAAACGTATAAAAAACGTACTAGGTTGACTGTCACAAGCCTGGAGCGCATCAACTCGCCGAGGTCGCATAGTTTGAAAGGTCAAGTCTCAAGTCGGTTCTACCGGATGGCTAATTATCCGGAGAAACTGGAAAAAATTTAGCACCTCTCCTCTCCATAGGGAGGGCAGAGATGCTAAATATTTTCCGTTGAAAAAGTCAAGACCTTCTCCTATTCAAGGAATTTAGCTTTCTATCTATAGTCCTGGCCAATTTGACAATGTGTTGTCTTGTATCCCGTAAGCCAGGGCTGTCCAACTTCTGACCCACTGAGGGCCACGACACTACGCAAGCATGAACCCGGGGGCCGTACTAAGTCCGTTAACGGGGGGGGGGGNGTCATCATATAATTTTGATAGGATAAGATATATGTAATACAGTACTACACAAAACACGCTAATTAATGCACTTTGTTTATTATTGAGCTCATTTTATTCATATTTATTAAGATTGCGCTTATTTTATTAACTGCTTTTATTAGCGATTGCACTTATTTTGTGGATCACAAACTTTAGGAAGAGGACTGAGGACACTTGTTCCCCTCTGCTTAATCGTAAATATCAACCTGTAAATCAGTGGTAGCAACCCTAAGCAATTACACCTTAGTGCATTTACCATTTTATCAAATCCCAAAATAATTCCCTATACAGTAAAATTTTTAAATTCGCTCTATAGAATCTGAAACAATTAACATTCCTAGGCCTTAAATATAGGATTTATCATCCCAAATCCTTTTAAAAATTATTAAAATTAGAATCTTGATAATGTAGAAAAATTTGTGCAGAGGAGAGGCACTGGCCTTAAATGGGTAAATGATATAATAAAACAAATGTAACTATGCAATTAAAACATAAACAATAAACGAAGCGGTCAATAGGCGCAGCCTACGATGGCATTACATTAAAAAAAAAAAAAAAAAAAAAAACCCTAAGCAATTTAAAAAGAGACAAGTCTGTCGTTGTGTTCCGATGGCGAGATTTAATAAACTTCATGTTCGAAAAAGCGTTCTCACACAAGTAAGTGCTGCCGAACATCAAAGTCATTCGCAGTCCAAAATTTCTGAGGTTGTGAAAAAGTTGGTCAGAAAGCGTTTAAGTGGATCTCCCATTTAAACCTTTTGGTCTCACAGACAAGCTGTTACTTTCCGTTCTTATCATACTGTCCATATACTGAATTGAAGCTTTCGACTTTTCAAGTTTTCTACGATTACGCGAAGTTATTTTATTCCTTCACTACATTTTTGGGAAAAGTATTTACCTAATATATTTGACAGTGTAAATTTCCAAATACTTTTGTCGAAGTGGTCGCGGGCCGGATAAAGGCCTCTCGCGGGCCGGATGCGGCCCGCGGGCCGCCAGTTGGACAACCCTGCCGTAAGCTAACAAAAATTTACAAGGATTTTTTACGAGAAAGAAAATTTCGGGGAGGGGGGGGGGGTTAAAACCCCCTATCCCCCCTGGATACGGGCCTGGGTACGGGAATGACAAATGACTGGTCCAATTCCGTCCCTTCATCCTCTATAATTTGGCTTCTATCAAAATAATCCCTCTCGTCAAAACCTTCTGCCATTTTACTCGTTGAATATCACGTTGACACTTCGTAAGTACACGAAACACACGGTCAGCTGAGCGCCCAGGAAGCTTGGCTTGCGACCCTTACGTCACAGGGTCCACGTGACCGCGCTGGCCAATGGCAAATGTGCTCCGTTTGAATTTTAGAATTCTTATTTTCTTATTATCTAGTTTTTGTTTTAACGTACGATAAAAAGACACATATAAAACTGGAAACTACATTTTTTACTCCTTATTATAAGACAAAGTTGTTTTTTGGTGGCTATTGCCCTTTAAGCTAGTATAGCGACCACGAAAGCTAGAGGCTCTTCCAAGTGTACAGAACGTAATGCTGGGTAGACAATTTGAGGTGTAGGGATGATTTGTCCGTGTGTTTTGCCGTTGGAGACTAAGACGATTGCCTTTTGAAAAAATTACCAGTTTAAGTTCTTTCCAGTTCTTTCCAGTTTAATTCTTTCCAGTCTTAAATTTCCAGTTTAAGTTCTCTTAAAGCATAAGCATCATTGTTCAGTGATACTCCTTCCTTGAGTACATGGTTTGCTTTCACAAAACAGGATGTATCACACACGTTTTTTTGTTTCTCAATCCATCATGTTTTTGCTTTACTGTATTTATTTGCTGAAGATACCGGCCGTCACGAAAATTTATATTTCAAGTCTTAAATTAACATAAAGATGAAAGAATATAAAGACGAAACAGTAAAGCACAAGGGAATGTTTTGCACTGAAAGCAGAACTGTTGGTCCGAATTGGATAGATTATTTCTGCCTGCACTAATGCAGTAAGGCTCATGTCCGCTGTTAACCACGGGCTTCTGTTATTCACGCTATTAACAAGCCTTTCACTTTCTGCCACGCACGCCATAATCTGCATTTTCGTAGCATTAAAGGCTCGGTGTTCAAATAAAGCAATCAGTTCTCCTTTCGGTGTCGTATATACCATCACTTGACAGAATGAAATTTGAACATGCCTTTGCAAGCTGTCTCTTATGCTGCCCAACGAAAATGATTTATGGTCATCAATTATTTGTGCTAGGGTATCCAACTGTTGCTGACTGTATCGAAGGCGAATCCCAGCTCCGCAATAAGCACACTGAGTTTCGTACCATATAAGATGAGGACAGTTTCGAACATTTGGGCACTCATGATAAGGGTTTCCACAATAACCCGCATAATCTATAGGAATGCCTATCTCAGACGCCACGCAGCGAGAATATATTTCTCCGTCCATTCCACAAACAACATCGTCTTGCTTACAAGTAATGCTTCCTGAGAATATAAAACGGATTAGCGAGTTGTCAATTTCCGTTAAAGAAGCACGGATATTTTACGTTCAATTTAATTTACGACAATTTAACAAACTATATAGTAAAGATTTTCCCCGGATACATATTTGTTCGTTATTTTAGAAAAGGAAATTTTAACTTGTCGCAGTTCATGAAAAAAATATCTCCTGGCAAGTACTGCAGTACTTGCCAGAAGATGTTCATTATCCATGGATAACTAATGAACATGCTCGACACCGTATCATTTGGATTTTGTTCGCTTTTCCGGATTAGCATTTATAAAAGACAGCGGAACACCCCGTTGTAGGTATATAGTTCGCCTCAGATCAACTCAACACAAATTCCTTTGCACAAAATTACACCTGAGATTGATGAATTAACTTACTACAATAAGCTGGACAGCGTGTGTGCTTAAACGGCTTGTTAAGACATTGCTGACTGTAGCATAACGTTAAGTCTCCGTTAGTTCTGCTTTGATTCCAACAGGATCCTTGGGTAAATTCGTTATCTAATAGCCCATAACACCTGTGATATGAAATGTACTTTATCATATTAATACTAAATTGACGAAACTTAAGTACTATATACCTAGCTAAGCACGCATTTTGAAAGTATTTTCCTTGGATGGTACACACGGGGGATCTATTCGAAGGGCAGTTACAAGGTAACATTCTTATTTCTTCCAGGTCTGCATGTTGTTGGCACATTTTTTTGGCAAAGATGAGCTCTCCAGCGAAACAGATTGCTTCATTGCAATCTGTCCGGATAGTTTTCCCGTGGTCTATATTTCTTTGTTAGTAATCCGTTTTAGTACTTGCGGAAATATAAATCAAGTAACCTAATTTTCCATTCGCAAGCCAGCACGATAAATGCGTATTCACGCAGGGGGCGTTTCTGCACTTGCTAATTACACCAGATCCATCACAAAAACAAGCTGAACAAGTTTTTTCAGGTAACAACACTGTTGGCAGCCTCAACCAAGTATTCTGTGGTATAACTACTGAAGACAGGTCCCCAAGCTTACAACCTATATGTATAATTGAAAAACATTATATAATCCTGTAGAGGATGTGGAATTAATTACCTTGGATGCATGTGTGAGCGTTTTGACCGACGACGCACACTTGAGAATTGTTGCAAGAGTTACCAAAACAAGGCGCGATCACTTCGGCGTTTTCTGTCGCTGCTGCACTGGGCTTTACAAATTGCGTCAATTCAAAGCAAGTGTTCTGCGAACGATAGCTGGGAGCCAAAACATCGCAAAGTGTTTGTGCAGATGGGTGTGAAGCTGTTAAACAACTTCCCAGCAAGTGAAGGCAATCTTCTCTATTAAACATTAATTATTAGAGTATTTGTTGAAGCTTATAAAAGGAGCTTACTTGCAAACATTATTAGAGGGCACTGAGTAGTGACATGGTTTCAGTTGCAGGAGACAAGCTAAAGCCTTCCAATGCTCTTGCAAGCATTCTTGCACTGGCTTGATATTCAGCGTAAGGGTACTGTTAGTTAATTCCGACCCTTCGTTCCCTAGCGGCATGCTATTTCTTCCAATGTGAATTTTCCCTTCCCGTATCCATAACTCGTATTCTTGTCGAGCTGCAAGGTCTGAGGCTGCGTTGCAAGAACGATAGTGTAAATTTGGGCGATTATTGAAGCTCGAACAGAAACTTAATCCTTCACAACCTGCCCGACAAGGTGATTCCACTAGCAAAGTAATACGAACGGTATAACTTATTCAAACTATTAAAAATTAATCACTCACCATCTTCGACACATTGAGCCAAGGCTCGCTCATTTGGTGCACTCAAACACTGAGATTCGAATTCTGCACAAGAGCGCTCCCAATCTCGCCAGTAAGTCTTCTTACAAATATTTGTACACAAGAAGCTGTTCGCTTTCTCGCAGCATTGCAATTTAGCCATATCTAAGCCCATGCGCTCCAGTTTTGGCGAAGGCGTAGTCGAAACTGGTTTGGTTGTCATAGGATACCATATACTGCGACCTGTTATATGGAAGTACACGATTTTTACTAAAGTAATCAATTTCAAGTAAATAGTTTTGTCGTACTTCTGCCACTGTTGGATATCACAGGAGTAACTTGTTCTGGATACCTCCCAATTAAGCCTTTCCGAGTCTTCGTGCGGGGTTCTAGGGGCTTATCTTCAACTTCGCTAGCTTTTAAGAAACACTGCCACATCAAATCCTTTATAATCACAACATTGAAAGAAATTAGAATTGTACCATTGTTAATAATCGATCACAAGCCTTACATGAACAGTTGCGGGTCCGCAAGCTTCACTTAACTTGTCAATTTTGTCTTGCTCAGTCAAGTTGCGGTTCCGCAACAACCGATGACATTCTTCGGCACATCTCGCATTCATATTGCAACAGTGTGAGCCTATTTGTATTTTATCGTATATATGACAGTAGTTGTAGTGTTAGTTGTAGTTCGCAATAGTAGATCAAAAGGAAGGCAGAATTACTTTGGTAAGCATTTACTGCTCGGTCCACTCGTAATAGGCTCGCCAGACAAGTCATTACTCTTGGTGAACGTGCACTGCACATGGCAGTCAAATTCTCGCGTAGTTGAGTTGATGGTGTACTCTGGGATTGGATAACTGCGAGACATGTTTCTAAACAGTTTGGTGTTTTGGCATTGCTGCAGCAATCCTCACCTTCCTAATTAAAGTGTAACTTTTACCAGCTACCTTTATCACCTTAAAAATAACCAAACGTGGTCTACCACCACTCAGAAAACTTAGCTCGCGTCATGTCTGTATCCTCAAGAAATCAAGAGTGTATATCAAATTCAGAGTGAAAGGGTTTCAATTTATACGGGTCACTTCGATGCATTTATTGCAGATCCAAAAACTTATCAACGTAAAAAATGGGAAAAAGTCAGTCTTCAAAACTTCGGCTATCAAAAGTCCTGTGATAAACTGCTTGGCCTCGATAATAGTAATGGGAAAAGAAGTTCTACAGCGTACCCCTGGGATGCACCTCAATTAATCTAAGACCGGGCTTGTCATATTTGCTTGAGACTTTTTTTTCCCTTTACTTCAATCCATCTTTTGCGTAATTGAGTTACAATCTCTAGGAAGCAATCTCAACGATGCGCTAAACTCTCCCTCCAGGAATGTTTAAGACTTTTTTCAAACAATTGTCTAATTGCTTTCGATTCAAATTTGAGAAAATATAACCTTAGGAATAAGATGCTGGTTGACATGCCAGTTAAATGAGAGCCCGTCGTCTTAATAAAGGAAAGGGTAAAAGATGCAATACATGGCAAGATCTCAAATTTACCGCTTAAAGTGTAGGTGATTCCAATGAAAATTAACTTAGTGACTAAAATTAAAGTTTCACCCCAAAGTATTAAAGAACGTACCTCTACTTTATTAACGCAGAAATAAAGCGTAATTTCGTCCGACCTTCGGCAACCAGACAATAAGTCTTTCTTCGTTTTGGCCACCAGACATTTTTCTTGACATTGCATGCTTTCGGCTTTCTCACAGCATAGCCTTCCAGTCCAACTCGCCGATTTCGCCATATTCACGACTGTTGAATTAACGCACTGCCAAAACGAAGTCTATGAAACCAGGAAGCGAAAAGAAAAATTATAAACAGGGTAAAATAAAAACAAAATAAACTCGACAAGTGAGATGTAGCTGGGCTTCAAGGAAATAAAGCTAGTGACGACCAACAGTAACCAGACCTGACAAGGATGATTTTGACACCCTTTAGTAGACACTTCCAAGCAGCCCTGTCGTAAACCATCCACACCCTCCCTTCGCGCTCTGCTCCCTATTTCAGTAAAAAAACCTAGTTCGGTATATACGCTGACTTTTTCCGCTGGTATAAAACACACTGAGTCTGGGAATGTTTAACTAGCACTACCTTCCCTGTTTTTTTTAGTATTTTTTTCCGAAAGACACTTTGCGCAATTACCAGTGTAGATGGACAGAAAGATCCAAGCTCCCGGACCGCCACAAGAGCTTCAGTTTCGGCATTTTCGGAAACAGACTCTTGAGCCCAAGATAGCAGCGAAACCTGTCGATAATCAATTGTGTTACAAAATGTACAAATCCGGCTAGCAGAAACGGCTGATTAGTGGCAATCAACATGAGTTAACAAGAGCTCCCTGCAGTTGAACCAAATCCTTCATCACACTTGGCTCCTTGAAAGACATGCCAAAGAGTCTGGCCGGTTCTCAGGGGGCTCAAAGGTTAGTTCTGTTCTCAACCATCGTAATTTGACACTCGGATACGCATACTATCCCCACTCCACATTTCCAAGACGAAGTTAATTAAAACCGATACTTGATATATCCCATGCCATAAACGTGCAGCTTCTTAACTGTTTCAAAATTTTTAACTTACTTGCTCGCAACGACTTCGGCAAGTCCCGTTGCTGAATTGGCAACACGAAAAACCTACGCCATTATACGTTAATTAATTTTGGCTTAGAACATATACAACGTTAAAACTAGAGCTTTTTATACTTCGTACGGAAACGACGAGTGATAAAAGGACCCAAATTACAGCACTGCTGTTAACGTTCACGATCATGTTCCTAGTCATATTGGCAAGAGTCCAAGGCAATAATGGAGTAGCACTACGATCATTTTTTCGTTGGGTTTAATTATAAACCGCCTTAATGGCAACAAGGTACAATCTACAAAGTTAGTCACTGCTCGTGGAATGTTTCAGTCATGAACGGATTGTCAATCAGCCTCTGATGTGCATTGAGTATTACAGGATACTGAAAAAAAGAGGGGGGATGGTGGGGAGATAACATGGGTAAAACACTAAAGCCAGAAGCAAATAGAACGTTATCCACTTGCACTAATGGGAGTACAGGCAAAATACCTTGGTCTTGTAGTGTTGCAACCAAAGTGAATACTAAAACTGTTAACGAGATTGTTGGTCTGGGTAGTTTGAAACCCGCTTCTTTCCCTCCCTCCTGTCCCTCCATCCATTTATGCCTAGTCTCTCTTTCTCTTACCATATCCCCCACTTCCCCCTCTTTTTTTATATATATTAGCAGTCCGACTGTGGCGCTGATGGTAAAGTTGGGGAACACGGAGTGCTCCATTTCTTTGGCGAAAGTTCAGGGGTCACTTCTGACGACCTTCCTAGCTCGATGGCGAGATTACGACAACCAAAGGTTCCCTTGTCATTCTCCATGTACAGCTTGCGCTCTTCGTTTTCATCGGGAAGATCGGCTAGAGAGAAATGAACGTTGCCCTTGATGGAGGGACGTGCCGGCTGCTGTTGTCGAAAAGGCGGAATCATTTCTTCCACTGTGGAATCTAATGGAGATAAAAAAGAAACAGAATATTACGACCATTAAGTTCTTAAAAAAATTTGTGGGAGAACTCGCCTGTCGATGAAGGCTCGGCATTGTTGTAGACTATAACTTCGCTGCAAGGCTTGCCGTTGGTTACAGAAGAGGCTAATTTATATGTTCCGCAGGCATGGGCTATTTTTTATTTATTTTTTTAGTTTTTGGCTTAGTGTAGCTTACGAAGAAAACTCTTTGATCATATACTCACTTACCGTGACTAGAATTGGGTGGAGTTTGGAGCATGTAAGACGACATTCTGTGTTGAGGTTGAGCCATGACGCCTTCTTTCGAGTTTTTCTCGGGCTTAAATAGCACGATATAGACTTTGGGGCAAAACAAGCACCAGAGTTGCACCATTCCCCTGTTAAGAATATGAAACGTAAATGCGGACTCCGTTTCCTAGAAATTTTAGCTTGAGCTTGCGAAATACGAGAACAGAAAGCTAAAGCACGAAGTTATGAGACTTACGTGATGGAAAGCGACATTGCTAATGTAACGACACGAATGACACTGTTGGTGGAGGCCATATACAATGGAATAAAAGCCAGCCACAGAACCATAATGGTGTAATTGGTAAACGCGATGTAGCGCGCCTCGTTAAAGCCTCCTGGACACTTGCGTGTTTGGAAAGCGTAAACAGTGCAAAAGATCATAAGCACTACTGGGTAAATCATCGGAACCAAATAGGAATAATTGTCAAGTCCGTCACAGATCAGCACCCGACTCCCTCTGCAAATTCATACAATAAATGAATCCCCGAAACGGGAAACGTGTTTTGTACCTTACCTGGTGGGATAAATGTGAATTACCTTGGGAGGATTAAAAATAAGCCAGGACGCATTAATAACTACTTCAACGAGCGTCAACAGGAACGTGATGGTTAACTGGGATGTGGGACTAGTGTAACGAGCTCGTTGACAAGCTCCATTTTTAGGTCCAAAAATGCGAGCAATTCGGTTGGTTTTGACCACGATAGCGGCAAAACACAAGGAATAGCAAAATCCGTACGAAAAACGGGCAAACGAGCACGTAAAGGTGGAAGGTGTGGCCGCAACAACGAAAGAAGATACGAAGCACATAATCGTTCCCAGGAGTAATAACGCGGATAATTCCCTGCCAGAAGCTTTGATCACAGGAGTATCACGATGTCTCCAAAAGATGCCCGCAACTACCAGGCTAAGTATAATACCTACAAACAAATGAAGTAAAGTTGCAACTGAAACGGGTAACATGCAGCAGACTTCTTAGACACTGACAGAAAAGGCTGAAAAGAATATAAATGACTCATTTCAAACAAACTAGAGGACCTAGGGCACCCTAGAAATGGAGTGTAGAACCTAGGGTACCCTACGGTACCTACGGAAGAAAAAGTAATCCTATAGGGTTGTGGATAAGCAGAGTCAAAGATAATGAGCCTACCTAGCCCGGAAAATGTTAGGGATCCACACACCCATGGGTTGTTATAATTGACAATGTCTTCGGGCAATAAAACGCAATGGGATCGATCCGTGGTTGGCCGTCTACCTAACGGGCATTCTTCGCAGTGATTCGCTTGGACAAAATCCCACACTCCGCACATCTGACAGCGAGGGCAGCATGTATCATTGCTCTAAAAGGGATGCCACAAGGGAGAAGTATAAGACAATGTATATACTTTTCCACAACGTAACAAACCCAGCATTTCTTTCAGAAACAGCGTTCACGGAACAGACGATATTATCTATTCTTAATCATAAGTATATATCTGGTATAGCGTATACGCGTATACTATACAACAAAATGATGAAACTATGTCGTATTTCATGCTATGACGAAAACAGGGTACGAGGTTGAAACAAGAGCTATTAGACAGTGACATCTACGTACTTGGGGGACGGCGATCTGCCCCTTTGCTGGATCGCACTGCTGATTGCAGGAAGATTTAGGCGGTTGTTTTGTTTCCTTTCCATAAGATCGGAATTGGATTACACTCTCATCAATATACAAACTGGGCTTACCATTTTCCCCTACTGGGTGTAAAGAAAAGAAAAGGAAACTAGGTAAAAATTTAATGTGAAAAAAAAGAAGCAATTAGAAAATCAGAACAGCTTCTCTGTCATCACCCACAATTAATCCTCCAACTCACACAAGGCTTCCAACAAAACAAAACCAGTACTCGAAAAACCCCACAAAAGAGCGTACTGACCGCAACTATTCTATAATCACTAACTCCGTATAGAACCAATCAAATTTCTACGGATTCCTTTCAACGAACAGGGAAGTCCTAGATTTTTCAGTGTCGAAAAATTGAGTTACTTGTATAAGTGCCCGCTTCTTCCCAACTATAGCCTCCATTGGCTTGCTTCTGAAAATTCAGAATAGTGTAGCGTGGCGGACCATCCCCTCCTTCTTCGAACTTAAATTCCTTCCTGTCTTCGTCTGAAAGTAAGTAAAAAATATTTCAGACATAAAAATATGGTTGATGGTAAAAATGGTTTAGCGTTCTGTTGAGCTCAATGGTGAATCTTCCCGATAATAATTGAGTCGAGAAGCTTTAATCTCATTAGAAAGGATTCATAGAAAGTTTTTTTTAATAACGAGATGAAAATAAACATACCTCTAAATGTAACTTTCTCCAAATATTGCTTAAGTAATGGTCCCTCGACATGGGTCATATTGGGACATAATCCGGATTTGCCACCACAAACATCGTGGTGCATGTTATGTAACGCATGTGCGAAGGCGTACAAAGCATCCCGCAAGAAATGCAAGTACTTAGCGGGATGAAATTCGGAAGGCTTTAACTCCCTGCCTTCACAAGTTCCCGCTTCCTGTCCCTGCTCACCGCCAACCCGACTCGGTGAAGCTGATGAATCATTCCAGCTACAACTAATTGTATGTTGTGTAAGTTTTGTTACGTATTTGCCTTCGGCACAGTGTCACATTATTATTTTTTTTTTACTTGAAATGATGCTGCCAGAATTCCGGGAACCACGGGTTACGAACGGAAGCATTGTGCGGTCTTAACGATAAAAAATGATCTTCGAATTTTTTTAAAGTATGAGCTAAAGGTTGAACCGTGATGGCTCCTTGCAAGAGTGCTTCTTGGCCCGAGCTAACTGTCTCACGTGAAGACCAACCATCCGAGCCGACCCAGATCAAACGATCCAAGGGCAAAGGTGACGGCAATGTCCGCCGTGCGGCAGCTAGTAAGTTACTGGTACATTGTTTATCCCCAAAAACCACCACCACTAAAATAAAACTTATGAATCACATAGTTTAAAGTGTGTCGAAAATTACTGTTTTTACCTTTGGCGAGTGGCTTATCCAAAATCTGACGCATGATCAAATCGTAATGTTCCGAACCATTGGATAGATCCATTTCAATGCGTAAAGTATTAGCAAAACAAACGTTGTATTTGGGTGCTAGGGCTACAAGCGTTTCATAGCCTTTCATTCCGTATTCGGAATCGCTATAAACCAACGAAACATAATTCCATTCAAATTTCCTAAGAATGCGAAAGAAAGAGGTCAAAGTTAATTTCCATTTTACTTTCTAATGGTAATAAGAATAGCCAAAAGTATTTCGACACAAAGCTACCTAACTCCTGCTCCAAACTTTAACCGAACGAGTTCTTAAATTAAGTGAAATTATGTGCCTTAAAAAATAAGGAGAATATTTGCTTGATGACATCATCGCTTCTTAAGGGAATGACAAAAGCCCTACCTTTCGTTATCGGATTACGGCCTATGTAACTGACGTAAATTCTTTTTTTTTTCTATGAGAACGGCACGGTTTGCTTACAGGGAGGCTGAAAAATAGAGCCCGTAATTAAGGAAAACATAGCCTGTAATCAGAAATCGGTTAACACAATCAAGCTCACATTTCAATTACGTGTCGAAGTACCCTTGAATAGAATGTTGGGCAAAGCTTACGCGAGAATTTCAAGTATTGCATTAGCTTGAGATTGATCGTTCGGGACAGTTCGAAAAAAGTATGGAAACTTTTCTCGATTGGATAGAGTGGTTGAAGTAGACAAGTACGAGATTTGAGGTATCTTGAATATTCTGAGCAAACTCGCCACCTATTATCCAAAATATACAATTATAGCAATATAAACAAAGAAAGGACTCGAAGCTGTCCAAAGAATTGGATAAACGACATTCATAAAATAGGTTTGATAAACGGTTGGAAAAAGCGGGTTGGATAAACAGCATTCATAAAGGTGGTGGGTGCTGTATAACTCAAAAAGTATTGAAAGAAATGAGCACCTGAATAGTGACCGCGGAGCTTTGGTCTCCAATCACTCCAACTACAGGTTGTTTTGCAATCTCATTGGTATGCGTGGGCATGGCATCACCTGGACACTTATATTCTTGCTCGTGATGTTCATTCATATGTGCCAGGAAACCTGGCAGCAAAGACAATCGATGAGGATCTCGCTCAAACTTATAACCTCTTGCAGTAATATCAAATTTTCTTTATTTATCATAATAATAGACCGTAAAGTATTTCTATAGGTATGGCAAATGTACTGCACCTTTAATGAAATCTAGAGATTGATCCAAAGCATGGATAGGATCATCGCACGAATCCAGCGCTACGACTCCCAACGTTATATTCGGCAGGAGATCCGGATCATCATTAATACGGTCCAGTATATACATCATAGCTTCTAAAGGTTGAATCCCATCATCTTCCTGTTTTTTCCAGAAAAAGAAGATAGAGATCAATAGTTATCAAAAAGGACTATTTCCAGTAATAGAAACACCAGGAGACCAATGGATCTTATAGAAGGACATAAAACACGCGAAACAATATTGACCTACACACATTTCCCCACCATCTGTTCCAAGTAATAGCAGTTCGTAAGTGCAATTTTCTTTTTTCTTCCAAGGTAGTTAATAATGCATTCTCAACAGCTGAATGAGATGAAAGAAACTATAAAGATTGCTGCGAGAAACATAAACTTACTTGCAGAGCTCCACATGCCGAACTGTTTCCTTTGTGATGGATGGGAAAGAGAGCACCGAGAAGAATATCTCCATCGTACTTAGCAACTAGTCGGGTTGATAGCAAAGGCTGCACAATTAGAAATATCACTAAGCCTATGATCTGTTTTAAGCACATGGTTGAGAAAATGATTCTTTCTGCCACACCACGAAACGGGCCCACGAGGATTATGATCAATAGTCGAACAAATCACTCACACGAAGCTTTTCAATTCCAGGTCCAAGCGAACGCTTATATAGTCTAGGATTCTAGGAGATAAATAGTCGTGTAGGCGGTACGGCTTGTCGTACGCAAAGGAAACGATATTTTTCTGTGGTCGTCAAATTCGTCATAAAGATTCCTCGTAAACTGCATATGAATCCTGTGAGGGAAACCATTACAGGATTTCCGTTTAAATTTGTTTATCGTTTAGCAAAGGAGCTCAGTTCGGGAAGGTCGAAATTTAGGGCGTAGTAAATTCAACACTAGGTAAAGAAAGTTTAAATTTAGCTTTGTTTAACGCGTTTTTAAAACGCTCCTACCACCTGTTCTAACGCGATTTGCTTATATTATAGCTGCGCGGAATCTCGTGTGGTATAATATTAAAATGCCGATCTTGTTTATCTTATCGGACACAACTTATCACTTGCTTAAGTACACTGTAGAAAATTTCCGCCAGTAACAACTCGGGGTTTCATTTATTATGTTTACGGCGTTCACAATTTCTTCAGCACGATCCATCGAAGAGTTTAAACTAACATCACCGCACAACTTTATCAAGCCGCTTCGGGTCCCAGCGGTCCTCGAGAATAAAAACATACGTAAGCACTTCGGTTCTGCGGTAAGAAGGCCAGTGTACAAATAAGTTAGCTTTTGCCAGCTGCTCTCAAAAGAACTAAAATCATCAAAGAGGCATTGGTGGCTGTTATAGGGAAGATAAAGCGGCTATAGGGCACGCGCAAGCGTCCAACAATGCGGTTGAGGTGAAAACGTTCGGTCAAACAATTTTTCTACGAATTTCTTCACTCTCTTGCCTTAAAGAAAAAGAATTCAAACAATATCGCTGTTTAATTAAGACAAGCGCATCCTCAGTCATTCCCAAGGCTGCCGAATCATCAACGGGATTGACGTATATCGCCACAGTGACCTATATAACACGTAACACTATCCACAACGTTTATGTAGATTTACCTGAGAAAACTACACGCAAGCTGCGTTTCCTATTTTTATAAAATTAGCAAAAAGTTAAAATTTTACGATTTATATAGTACAATGACGTAGCACTTGTATTATTGATCACTTGTGGCGAAGCGTATGCCTTGAAAGATGAATTGAGCTTACTGGATTTACTATAAGAGAAAAATTGTAGACGTATTAATCGAGAAGCACGACATTGACAATCTCGCAAAGACAAATGTCCTCTACATAATGGAAATCGCGTTATGAAAAGACTTGAACAATGTCCTGTTGTTTGTTCTTGGCTGAATTGAGCTCAGAAAAGACTTAGTTTAAACATAATTAGGGTACCGACAAAATTAACTGTAGCGGTTCGTCAAAACTTTTCGATATCCTGCTGGGCTATATTATATACACGATTGTAAATTGGGTAGCGGGCATTATTGATTCAATATTTTAAGGTGGTTCGATGGAAATCGAATGAAAAGATGGAGGACTACACAAGGACACTCGGAGGTAAGCTTTCAAACTGTTTATATCTCAGGGTCATTTTTTCTACTTAAAAACAGTTGTGCCCTACCTATTAATTTTACCTATATATTATAGCTACACGTGCTTTACTAGTATGGTGCACGTTCTGAACTCCTGCGCACAAAATGGCGTGCGTGATAACGTTTTAAACACATGCTCACGTTGTTCTTGTTCGCCTTCCCAAAAGAGATGGTTATAGTATATCTGACGCGCGATCCTATTGCATTATGGTGCAACGTAAAGGGTTCACAAACTCTACCTGGATAAAACAATCACCCTTCAACATAATAAATAAAAACAGTTATATAAGTTCAACATACCTGCAATAAAATTACAGGACGTTCTTTGAAAGTGTTTTAATGGCGGAACAGTACCATATATATTAATAACACATAATTTCTTCCAAAGCGAGATTATACTACAATTTCCGGCCTTTTGTCTACTTGTATGAATCCCAACTCCTAGAAGCAAGCTAGAGCAATACAAACAGAATACCTGTCTAGTAGTCATTCAGCTGCTATAATTTGTTACAGATATATAGCTAAAGCTTTAAAATGTTAAGTCGCGTCTTGGTACCCGGGATTCTTTTATTAGTGACAATTAGTACAGCGAAGGGTATTCCAAGAAAGATGAATATTAGCTTCACAAAATCTGAAGTAACCGAAAAACTGAACAGTTCTTGCAAAATGAGATTCCGCACAAAAAACCTACCGAGCGATGTAAAATCAAGCAAAAGTAACCAAACGTTTCCGAGCAACAACCAATCACTTATGTTTACGTGTGCTAGTTAGTAAGGCAGACCGAAGTACAGTGAAAACCGCTTAACACGAAAAAGAAGGGAGCGAAAGAAACTGAGTAAATACATAAAGAACTACCAAGGACATTCGGAGGATATAAGCTTTCCAATTGTCTATTTTTCAGTCATTTAATTCCCCCCCCCTATACAGATGTACACACTGTTCGTTGTGCAGCTGTTCAATCTTTTAGTGTTATGAAAACTGCTTCAATCTAGGATGTGATTGACATCTTGTCAGAGAAAGGTGTATAAGAGCTATTAGAATGCCAATTAAGAAAATTACAGACCATTCAAGCCTTTCCGGCAGAAGGAAACAATGAGACGAAGGAGTTTTAAAGAACTTATGGTACCACATACTATGTATAAAGTCGAGATATAAAACTGGCAAAGTTTATTTCTCTGGTCAGATCAATTTTTGTCAGCAAGACTGAATAAACAGGGACTAAGTTATAGTTACAATTAAATAGGCAAAGACAGCCAACGAGAAACATGAATCGAAACGTGTGTTGTTTAACAATTATTGCTTTGACTTTGTCTGTTTGGGTCGAGTTCAGCGCAGCGGCAGCAATCAACGAAGGGCAGCTTGGCGGAGTCTTAGACTCTAAAAACTTTGACGAGCTCGCTAAAAGAGATGTAAATGTGTTTAGAAATATTTCTTAAATTACTAAATTATTCAACTCTTATTTTCTAGACGAGAATCGATATTATCCGCGCAGTGGGAAACATCAAAGTGATTGCATGTCTTGTGCTGATCTTTATTCTGGATGTCCTTGCTTTCCTCTTTGCTACTATTCTTTAAAAACCGTGTAATTCAACCATGGGGTAAAATATTGAAATGTAAAAAGCGTATATTACAAATACAATTTTCAGAATTCTGGAAAGTAAAGGCCAGTTCTATATGACTTTCAAATTTATACCGAGGAAACATCTGGTTGTTACACTTACGTTACAGACGGCAATTATTACGCAAACACGTAATTTCACTTTAATGGCATGCGATTAAAGTATACGACAACGTTCGGGTAAAGGTTGTTAGGTTACAAGGGAAGCTTTTCTTATACCACTCAAGCAGTCAAGATGTATACTTTTATGAGCAGACCACAGACTTACCAAATATTATTCTACGAAACTAGGCGATAAAGCGCTCCGGCCAGCGAAAGCCAAAAAAATAATTGGATTTGCGATCTCTAGGGTATCCATTGGGTCGTTTGCTTTTTCGACATCATAGTACTTATAGCTGTTTCAAGACAAGCTATTTGTTGGCGTCTGACCGAGTGGATAAGGCGCAAGCACAGCATCACGGAAGTCGTAGGTTCGATTCCCGGACGAGGCACTTTTATTTCGTAAAAAAACAAAATATTAAATACCTTCCTTTTCTGTATGCCCTTTCCGCGAGGTTCCTATACCCAAATTCGAAATTCTGAAGCTTCGGCATGACGAGCTTAAGTATCTGGGATAGGAAACCGAGCAGGGGAGTTGGGAACAGGGAAAGGGGCAAGGCAACATCCTTGATACAACATTATTTCTTATGGAGAAAAGCCTTGAAAAACCTTTCCCAGCTCGAAAAGGAGCCACGCCCCCTTTTTAACACAATCCACCAATAGGATTCGTCCTTTTCAAAGAAGCCACACCCCTTTTGGCGGATGATTTGAAAAATTTCAACACAATTGAGCAAATTCTCGCTTTTATTTCCAACATTAAAAATCGTACAATAAAAAAGACATTTCTGGAAACAGGATTTGGGGAGAAAAGCTTTTGGGTACAACTATAAGCAAATAAGGAATTATGTGGGGAAGAAAAAAATCTCATTTGCATAATTTTAGAATCCCATTTTTGGAGGAAAACTGAGCGCTAGAATAATAGTTTGGGATACACTTTACAAGCAAAGCAACAAGTCGGGTAAATGCTATAATTCTACTCAATTCTCGAAAATTACACAGTAATACACAATCGAACCCAGAAGTTGCTATGCTGAACATCGCGACCATTCCAATGTGTCAAATCTTGCAGTACACACACAAACACTTTTAAATGTGAACTGCCAAGTCCGGGTCCATGGTATAGCTGCCCTTCTTTACTACTGAGAAAAACAGAAGCCTACGAGAAAATTATAACTTCTTGGATTTCTAAGCAAGTTAAACAGTCAAAAGTATCTCAGATTGAAGCACACGACGAAGGTTAAATGAGTCTAAAAGGCTTTAATTCGTTTATGTACAATTAGAGAGCGGCCAAACTCCAGAGTTGTCTAGGGTTGAAAGTTTAGTGCAACCAAGTATCTTAGCGATTGGGTCCTAAATACTAAACAGCACTGTATTCCAAAGTAGTCTCATCTGGCGCGCTTTCCAATTTGTTGACTGCACGTATAAAAATAAGCACGTAACTTCGGGTTAAGTACTGGCATATTAGGTAATTCAATATGAATCTGAAAATGTAAGTCGTTATGAAAATACACTACTGTATCTGTTAAAAACGTTGTTTTGTCAAGAGTTTCTAGAAAATTTCCAAGCATAGTAAATACGCAAAATTGTTAGTTTTCGACAAATATTTCACTTTTTCTGAAAATCAAGGATTAGTTTCACGAGTTAATGCACCTTTAATACATCTTTACGGGATTTCAGGTAATAATAAACGCCTACTTCTTCAACCATTAGGTATCGTACCGGATAGCCCTAGACAAACAAATTCTTTAAGGTGAACGAAAACGCGCTACAAAAGTGAACTTACCGTCGACTAGAACTACTAGGCGATGGGCGTGACCTCTCTCGATCACGTGTAGGAGGCGTGAATGTCGGCGTCGATAATCGCGCTGAAGTCGGCGGTGGTGTGGCAGAATAGCTTGCTCTTGGACTCGGGTTAGCAACTAAACTTCTGCCACTTAACATGGCACTAGAAACCCTTTTCCTCACTTGCCAGCGTTTAAATATAAATTTTGCACGCTGTATAGCAAGAACCACCAATACTGCCGTTCTACACGCATAAAACAAAAATACTATCAAAGTTTTTGTCATTCTTCTCTTAATAAGCCTGTAACACCTTACAACGTTTCACAATTCAGGTGTTCCTTCAATCAATTTAATTTAGTTGATCCGCAAAAGTGCCTGAGTACCACAAACTTTGCAATCAAACTAAAAAGAACATATTATACTTCTTAATAGGATTCTGATCCCTTAACTTTCTAATCCAAGAACACGGTCCGAAATTCAACGTTCAAATGCAAATCAAGATTTGAATGCTAGAGGAATGTCAAAGACGCCAAAATTCCAATTCCAACCCAAATGAAAAAAGCTCCCTGCTGCTCAAAGCTCATTTTTTCTCTGCATATCCACCACGTATAGGTTTGCATATACGCCTACCTGTACATCTACTCTTCTATTTATATCGTCTTCTATGTATGTTGGCTTGAAGTCTAACTAAGGTATAAAACGTACACAAAACTCTGCTTTAGCCTTCTTTTGGCGCCTTTCAGCAACTTACCAGCGTAACGCATTTCCGAAGTCAAGTTTCATAACACATCTCAAAAGTATTTACCTAGTAAAGTCCCTGAATTGTGAAACCCCGCACCAAAAAGGTCGAAAAATAATTACCTACCGGAAACGAGCATTGCTCACTCCGTATAAATAGGA
Organism: Lepidurus couesii; assembly: GCA_022832235.1. NCBI lineage: Eukaryota > Metazoa > Arthropoda > Branchiopoda > Notostraca > Triopsidae > Lepidurus > Lepidurus couesii. The sequence goes on from JAGJRP010000687.1 coordinate 19,836, forward strand.
AAAAAATAATAATAATTACCTAAAAGTCAATTTGACTTTTTTGGGTTTGGCGCCAGCTTCGTACTTCTCCTTGTACGCCTGCAATACTGTCAGCAAGTATTGCTTCTGTACCACCAAGTTCTTGCGGCAACTCTCAGCTTTCAGGTAATGCCCATGTAATACTTGCAACTGTGGAATATTATTTACATAAGAAAAAACTTGGACCATACGAAAAGACTTGGAACCACTTGAACTCCGACTTACCTTTTCAAGCTGCTTAGTTTCCCGAACGTTAGGTGGCGTTGGCGTCGGAACGGGCGTCGGCGCACCGCCGTGTTCTCGTTGTAAGCGCAACTTGGCCAAACGTTCTTGTGCAGCTTCTTCCAGTAATTGGAGAATGTGCGTATGTTTCTCGCGGTTCTGCTGCTCTTGATCAAACAGCAAAACATGAGTCGTTTTCAATTCTTGCTCTAAACGAGCGATTTTGGCACACAATTCAGCTTGGCGAACCACTGACTCCTCACTCGCTTCAGTTTCCAATCTGGACGGTGAGGGTAAGGGGGAAGGAGTCAAAGGCACGGGCGAAGTGGATGAGTTAGAGAAGACATCTAAAATTCTGCGCTGTCGATCACGGAGGTAAACCTGCTCACTGAGCCGCAAGACATGTAAACCCTCCGTCTGGAATTTGTCCAACAACATTGCGTTAACCGGACTTTCCCGTCTCGAAACTGACGGAATAGATGGCGTACACGTAGTCATGGTAACGTCTTTGTGTGCAGCTAATTCTCGCTGCAGATTCGCTACAATTTCGTTTCTCTCCTTTAATTCATGCTCTAAGCTACGAATTTGTTGCTCGCTTCGACTCTGTTTTTCCTCCCAGTTCTTCGCTTCTCCGTTTAGCTGTGCTAACCTTTGCTCATGTTCGACGCCAATACGCGACAAACGCACACGTAGTGAGTTCGAGATCATATCGCGTTCACGTAACTCACGCTCTAGAGTATCCATGCGTTGTACACTGTCTTCCCGCAACTTTTCATTTTCTTCGCGCATTTGTCGCATGTCTTGCTGCATGTTTTCCATTAGTTTGACGCGCTGGTCTAGTTCCCGACGTAAAGCGTTGTTTATTTCATTCCAATCATACTGGCTCTGGGCAAACTGCTGTTGTTCCTCCTCATGTTTACTCTCGGCGCTCAGCAACGCTTTTTCCAATTGACTGCATTGCTGGGCAACACTATGAAGCTCCAACTCGGTAGCTTCTAATAACGTTGCTTTCTCTTCCAATAATTTTTCAGCCCGGGTCCTCTTTTGCACTTCGAGAGTCAAAGCTTGATTTCCAATTTCTTGAAACGCGGGGACGTTTTCTTTAAAACTGGAAGGAGCAGCTTCATTTTGGAACACTTCTTCCAGTACAGGCGACTGGACTAGCGTATGGTTCAATAACACCTTTAAAAAAATAACAATAAAACTATTAGAATACACCTTTAAACGATTATTGCCAAGACTTGAGATTATTGCTAAGGCTTGAAATGACAGGATTGGTCAAAACTACGTAAAAGCAATGTCATTGGTCAATATGCAAAGTCCATGTAACAATCACTACTGTAGTTTCGTTAATGTACGTGTGAAGATTCTTTTAAAATTGATCCTAATATCCAAAATATGATTCTAATAACCGAGTAAATGCTATGAATTTGATCATTTTGAATCGGTCCTTTAAAAGTTGTCTCCATAAAGCGACTGATTCTTATAAACAGTGATCACAATGAGCGGAATCTACTGTAATTCAATAAAAAACTCTCGAGAATTAGAAAATTTACTTTCGGTGGCTGGAGCAAAAACGAAGCAGCCAAATCTTCTGCAGAACGCTCAGGAATTCGCCTTAATTTTTCTATAGAGGCCAAAGTATCCTCCACTCGCGCCTGAGCTTCGAGTTCCGTCACTCGATTCTTAAATTGGTTCAATTCGCTTTCGAGTTGTTGCAACTTTTCTTCACGTTGTTGGGCAAGATCTTTGAACTGGTTCAATTCTTGCAAAACATTCGACTTTTGGGCGTTGTCCAAAGCAGCTTGTAGAACGCTTTTCTCCAGCTGATTCTGCGTAAACTCGCGCTGGTAATTCTGCAAAGTGGGCGTAACGCTCTCCAAGTCGTGTTTCAACCCCAGGATCACTTGATCTTTCAATTCCAATTGCTCATAACAAGCTTCCAGACGCAAGGCACATTCTTCAGCACGGAGTTTGGCGTCCTGCAAGGCTTGTAAGCCGCCTCCGCCCACGCCTCGTAATTCGCCAATTTTCGCTTCTAAAGCTGATACGAGTTTCGTTTTTTTAGCCAGCTCAGCTTTGAGGATCTCCCGCTCGCTCTCTGTATCTTCCAGCTGGCCTTGAACATGCTTCAGTTTAATTTGCCAGGCTTCTTCCTGTGATCGATTCTCTTGAGACGAGCGCTCTAATTGGTACTCAAGATCGCGAGCCTTTTTGCAAGCCGCTTCTTCGCAACGCCACAGCGCTTGGAGACGATCGCTGAGACGGTGTAACGGCTGCAAACCAAATGGCGTGTGAGCAGGCGACGGTGACAAATCCCTCACATTTTCCAAAGAGCCGTCGTCGTCAAACCGTATACGATCCCTAGACATGTCCGCATTAGCTTGTTTTTGTAACACGATAAATGCACTAGTAAAAATAATACAAACACATAAAAAATAATACAAATACAAAAAAATACATAATATAAATGCTAATACAAAATAATAATAAAAAATATAGGTACTTTTAAAAAGCTCTGGAATCCCAAAACCATTGTCTAATACTCTCAGGATTTCATTCCATTAAAGGGTCCATAACATGTATAATTAATACGTTAATAATTAATATGTTAATATTACGTACTAGTAATAAAAAAGTAAATAAGCTTAACGTAAAAAACGTCAAATTATTACTTGAGAGAAATATCTTCTGTAATTAAAGGCGACTCGGAGCCTCGTCCACCTTGGTTTTGCAATGCTTCCAATTCTTTAATCCGATTATCGGCTTGTCGCAGTAAATTATGGGTCTAGATAAGTAAATCCAGTTAAGTAAAGCAAAAGATCATGTTAGCAGTTTATCAAACTTACGAAGACTTTCATTTCTTCGAACAAGTTGGGAATATCAAATTCCGTGGAGTAATCTTTCTGTCCGTTAGCCCCTTTACCATGTTCTTCTTCTGAATGTGTCGCACCGTCTGGCGTACTACGATCTGTCACTGCTGATCGCAGCATCTCCAACTAAATAAAGAAATAGTAATAAGATTTAAGCTATCCTAATTCTCGAAATCTAAAAAGTTTGTTTGCTCTGTGAAGAAAACTTGGGAGTTGGTAGAAATAAACTTCATACTCTAGTTATAAAGCTCAACCTTACTTAATTAGTAATTATTTTATTTGCAATTATTAGGAAAGAAAATTTGTCGTACCTCTTCGTAGAGTTCCAACTGCAACTTTTCTTTTTCTTCCAAAGCTTTTTGCAGCGCAACGACTTCATTTTCCAAACGTTCTGAAGTCAGGGTATTAGCCTCCAGATCTTGCTCGAGTGACTGAATAACTTCTCGTAGATGGGAAGACTCTTCATTAGCCAACTCCAGCTCGCGTCGAAGCTTGTCATGTATTTCCTGTTCGCGGTAATGATCCTGCAAACGCTGACTCAGCTGCTGCTCCAAAGTTTCCACCTAGAAAATTTCGTTAAAAAAATTATTGATATTTATAAAAACCTCAGGAACCCACAAAACCACTGTATAAACTCTCAGGATTTCATTCCATTAAAGGGATCATAGCAAGTATAATTAATCTGTTAAGGACTATAGTACACAGAAACTCAACGTGACTAGTATGCAATGCACGATGTTTCAAAGCACACTCACGCGTTGTCTGAGGACTGCGCATAAGCGATCTGCGCAATTTCCCCCATATTTATGCATGACCTTGGTTTCCTAGACCATCCATTTCTTAAAACGCTCTTCCACCGTAATGTAATTCCGGGGCAAAAAATAGACAATAACAGTAAAATACCTCTTTCGCCAAGCGTTGAGCTTCACCCTTTTCCTTGTCACGCTCCTGGAGCTGAATTTGTAGCTGCTGCAGATACGTCAAAGAATCCTGCGTTTCTTGGTCCTTTTCCAAAGCCTGTTGATCAAAGAAAGCTCTGTGGTTTCTCAGTTGGGCATCCGCCGCTGCTAACTGCTGTTCCAAGTCTTGGATTTCGTTGACATGCATCTCAGTTTCAGCTCTGAGATTGGTAATAAGTTTTTCATAATGGTCGCGCTGTTCTTTGCTATCTTTCTGGCTTTCTTGGATGATTTTTTCGACATATTTCGTGTGGGATGATACCATGTTTTCCTAAAATAAAAACCAGATTGTGTTTTTAAATCATTTCACTTTAAAAATTACCTTTTCCTCCACATGCTGTTCAACAAGTTGACGTAATACCACGATCTTCTCGTTTAACTGGGCCTAGGGTTTTTAAGGAAAAAAATTTCTTTAATTCCTTAGACGTTTGACATCGGTAATTACCTTTTCTATTGCATTATCTACAGTTAACTGGCTGATGTCGTCTACGTATCTGTGTTCCACTTGTTTCCCCAACCTTCTGTTTTCCGTACCGTTGTCTGTTTCACAAGCAGTAGTTTGCACCTCCTTATCGGAAACCTGAAGAGCAGGTTCCAAAGGTCCCATACTAATGGTGTTTGTTTGGGAAGGTCCATTTGAGCCGTCTTCTGGGGAAGAAGTTGCGCCTGAAAAGTTGAGCTCCTTTTCGATCAGTTCGATTCTAGATTCTGTTAACGCCAAGGTATTAGCTAAGGCTTCGTTCTTCTCCAACAACTGCTTAGTGAGGGCATCCTTGGCGAGTAATTCTTGGTTGGCTGAGAATAGTTGCTCTGCAAGATCTAATACTGGCGAAGTACCGTGATTAACCTAGAAAATAACTCTTAGCTTGGATCTTTAATGAGCCTTTAGGCTTACTGAGAGAGGACTGATGGCAGTAAGGTATAATCGTTGATATTCTGCAGAGTCAGGAGGATGGATGCTTGACAGGGAGAGATGGTACGCATGAGCGGGTGTCAAGTCAAGCTCTATAAACATGAAACATAATTTAGGAATAGCGTTGTGTATACCACGTACAGTACACATCAATAACACATGCAGTTGTAATGAATTATTGATTGCACCATAATAATAATGAGTGACCGTCCAAGACGAACAGAATGAAACTCAAGAGTATAAAGCATACCTTTACCTGACGGTGATGTTGAGACTGTGATGTCAGTTAGTCTGCCTTCGCTAACCGAAAAACTTTCGACTTCGAGAGAACTTTGCATAATAGTTGTTTTGGGCTGATCAACTATTCTTCCTCTTGTCTGAGAAACTCGAGACGATACAGGACTAACCTGCTAAGGTTAAAACATAATTAATACTGAAAAAAAAACTACTTTGGAATACCTCATCGTCCATATTATAACTCTAACAGAACTCGAACATGCGTACTTATAAAAGGAAAAGGAAAACAACAGCCAAGTTTTGTCTTTCAAACTGGTATGGCGTCAAGAACGGCGTTGCCAAATGTAATTTACAAAATCTCCTAAGTCTCCGCACCAAAATGTACGAATAATATATATCTTTTTGAGTTTAATGCAAATAAGTATCTGGTAAATGTTTAATTAAATTATTTATTTATTTAAGCATTGTAATTAATAACTTAAGCGACCTTGGTCAAAAGAAGCGAAAAGATTTCCTTGAATTTTTTTTATATTAGATAAAAAAAGTACTGAGAATAAAACTATCAAATATTTTCTACCAAGAAAGCACGTATGATATGTATATAAACTATCGAAAGACACTTTAACTTGGAAGTTCACTTACGCCAAGCTTTCGAAGGCGAACGAATCCTTCTCGACATCCATCCTTGAAGCCGAGAAATCCGTACATATAGCAATAACTCATCTAGAGATTGTATTATAACTTTTGATTAAACAAGGCTTTTTCAATACTGACTAAATTCAGGTCAGTTTCATGTAATAAGGGAACTAAGTCTTGTAGTGACTTAATGACTTTGATACAAAATCACCCGTAGCAAGCTAATTGACATTGGGATCCTTTTTCTTAAACATGAAGATTCACCAGTCAACGTGATAATCTTACACAATCTCGTTTTCGCCTTGCTTAGAAAACAAAGTTCGTGTTTCCAAAAATAGTTATGGCCAAGTAAAGTAGCAAATATATACGCCAAAAACAATAACAAGAGAAAATTTTCATGGGCTTATAAAATCAAAAATCTCAATTCACTCCAAAAAAGTCGTACGTTTTTTGTAGCCCTTTGCCCCTAACGTAAAACTCCAAGAACTGTGAATGATGCAGACTTTGACGCTTATTTCCCACAAATTCTGACAAATCCGATGGCGCAAATATAAAAAAAAACTTCACTCTGGTTTCTGACTACAATACAATTCCTTCAGGGATTTCAGTTCCTCTATCAGGGCTTTGTTTTGGTTTTCCAAGACAGCCACGCGGTTTTCTAAGCACTTGATGTACTCTTTTTTCTTGCGCCGACATTCACGGGCGGCTTCACGGTTTTTCAATAAGCGCAACTCCCGTTTTTGCATGGCAGGTTCCGAAGCTTCCCATTCTTCACCACCACTATGGGTACTATACAGCATGTCGTCCTTACTACTGCAAAAGAACAACTTAGTCAAAAAATGGTACGTCTTAAAAGAGATATATCTTAAAAAGGAAAAGGAAATAACTTTGCATATATAGTTCAAATCAACAACGAAATCAAATAAGAACAATACAAATAGCGAAACTTACTCATTGTCCACGTATCCACCTTTCGGAAGTCGAATTTCACGCTTCCGTGGTGTAACTGCGTCTTCGGTTGTGAGTACGTGCGTCGTTCCCAAAGGCGAAGAAGTTCCTATAACGACGTGATTGGATCCTGATGCCGTGGAGGTAGCTGGACGCAGAGTGTAGGTCTGGATGAAGAAAAATAAGTTTAATTGAGTACAATAATTACAAACCATAATTTTACACAACAGCAATATACGTCCAAAATTGACTAAGATATTTACCTGGATATCACCCGCTCCTGCTACACACACCGGGACGAAAAATTGACCGTCTTGTCCTTGAGCGTACTGCACCAATGTTGTTCCCCCAGATCCTGCATTGGCCATGGTCAGTGTTTGTAATGATGCTAAACCGTCATTGCCACCTTGGCTTGTCAACTGAATGGCACTCGCAGGAATCACTAATTCGAAAGGAAACAAAAGTTAAGATCACTTCCAATAATTACTGAAAAAATTAAATGGGACCTAAAAATGGTCCAGAAATGCGAGAACAGATGCAAAATTACCTTTGAGCAGTCCAGTGGTGGTTTGGTAATGCGTCCCTCCAATAGCAAGCGTAGTTCTTGATCCGGAGCTCCCTGTATTGCCTTCCGTATCTTGGCTCGATTCCGAGGTGCTTAAAGGATCGCCTCTTTCTTCCACTAATGGGTTAAACAAGTCAAACGGTTAATGTGAAGTTTGGCTGTCGTCACACAAGCACAAGAACGAAGGAAAAATGAAGTACCAGATATTTCTCCACCACCCAGTTCGTTTAAAATCTTGCGGTAAGACGGTCGACGAGCTAGAATTTCACGCCGTTTCTTAGTCGCATCGTCTTCCAGCAAATCACCGTCCCGCGCTTCCACCAAATGTAGTGTTTGAATGGTAGGAGTTCCTCCGCTATTGCCCCCACCGCCAGTCGCAGTATGAATCACGGAATTGGCTGGTTTGCTTACCAAGATAAGATTGCCTTTGGTTGATAACGCAGGAGTTGACTGAATTACGGACGCTTGTGTAGGCTGAATCACAGACTGCAACGTCTAAAAACGATTACAATTACGGTTCATTAACTTCGAACTAAAACTTTGCCATCATACTAAACAATTAAATGCTTCCTATAACTGAGTTAAGCTAACGTTTCTCAAAATATTAGCAATACAATCTATGTATGGTTAAAAACAAGAATCCAAACTCGATTACCAATTATTTAATAAAAACCTATATTTCTTTTCTTACCTGAGGTAAAACGATTGTTTGTACAGGTCCAGGAGATTCGCCTTCTTCCCGCTCAAATTTTAGCGGATCACCATTGTGGTCTCCATTTTCTTCCACCAAATCCATCTTTCAAAATGATCAAAAACGCCCTGTTCAAATTACACATTATTTAAATAAGCAAAAGAAAGCGACACAAACTATTCAACAACGAAAGAAATCATGTACATTATTAACGTTGCACAATTGCTTTTTTATCACAATGTTTCCTTAATTGTAGAGACAAAATAACTAACTATTGCCTAAGCCAACAAGTCCGTTGGTGAAATCACAGGCGATTTGTTGCAGCAAAGCGAGCTGTAGTTTTCAAAGTTAAGCGCTTATCCACAGCCCTTCTGACGCAGCATAGACCCAGACAGGGCATGCGCTGTACGTCAATACCGGCTGACGTCAACGCTTCGCGTCCAAACAGCACCATGACGTCAGCACGAAGCCTAATCAATGCTAATATCACATTCTTTTTATTTTACTGGCCTTTCCCCCCTTACACTATCTATGCCCGAAACGTAGCTATGTTGAATGCGCAGTTTATAGGCACCACAACTTACCTACAGCTCAACCTGATTTTATCCAAACAGGAACAAGCTAAAAGAAAGATTTAACCATTTACCTTTAAAATTAAACTTATTTTAAAAACAACTATTTTCCCTTAGAATTAGTAAGCGTTTTAAGTGAGTTTTTATGTACGTATACGTATGATTACATAAGTGGGGAGTTGCCTTTAACGAGAACAAAATGGCGGAAGGAAAAACCATGATATACTCTGGCAACCAGGCAAGATAAAAAGCGGTTAAATCTTTCCTTAAACTATCTTGGTATTTGTCAACACTAAAAAATTTTATCGTCGAAGACTATAAAGTTATTTTTTATTAAAAATTAAAAAAAGATACTGCAAAAACACTTTTTGCAGAGATTTTACAAATGAACCTCTCTCCCAACGCTACTGTATATGCCTAAATCTAGCGCTGTGCTTTGACGCATTTAGAAAAGGCCTTGCCTTGGGTGTTGTACAAGCCTGCATGGCGGACCATAGCAATGCAAGTAAACTAGCGTTAGCGTATTTGTGATGCTTTGATGACGCCAAAGATGACGGGTTTGCTCGATCCATCACATCACAGAAGCAAAATCGCTAGTATCCCCCAGCCTACTAGTACTACGTAGATAAAAACATAGGGTATAAGCCCCCAAGCATAGAATCATCGCCTACGCCTACGACGTCACTAGTAAGCGAGAAATAGCGCAAGCAACACAAAATGGTTGAATTGCATTTGGATGTTTTTGCTTTGCTATGGTAAGTTTCTTGACTTGAGTTTGAGTTGTAGTATATCCCCATGGGTTTTGAGGGGGTATGGTATACGTGAAATGCTTCGGACGGCACTTACCAACTTTGTGCTGCTGGCTGGGGCTGGTTTTAGTCGTAGATACGTAGCACCGAGCTGAACGGGCGTCGACCGCGTTGACGTGGTATGCCCTTGTCTGTTACGTAGGCAAGCGAGCGTCGTGTGTCGTCAGAGCCTTCCAAGCACCGGACTGGACAGACACCACTGACAACGTAAGCAAAAGCTAAAGCTCTCCCCAAAATCCACGACCTGCTTCAGCCAGCAGCCGCCGCCGTGGGGGCGCGCCTTGTTTATCGGTATCAAAGGAAAACCAGTCATATCGATATATAGCCATTCCCGCCAAAAATTGAATCAATACAAACCATTTTTTCATTTTTAGTCAGATGTTCGAGTTCCAGCTTGTTAGAAAGAAATATATGTACTTTGAACCTTGGTAATAGCAAAAAGCAAATATGAAACACAAGACGTACTAATGAACAATCATCTACAAAACATTACCATGAACTGACAACATTGATGACGTCACACAAAACTATACTTGGAACGTAAACTGATACGTCCTGCTTTGGAGACGTTGTTTTGAAGCTTTCATAACTCAAACGCTGGAAAACGGGCTGTATGCGCATTTAAGACATCTTCCAAGAAATACACCGTACCAGCCATTCCTAAGATGACATAAATGATACACTGTTTTAGCAAAAACAACGCGTTCTACACGAGATATATAAACACAGTTACCTTCGAACAAGGAATACGGGCGATCCGCTTGAAGACATCCATGTTTGCCATATTCGCAACAGAATTCGGCGAATCTTAAGGCATAATACAGAAACTGGGTTTTACTGGTTGCTCGATAAAGTCGCAGAAAAGCATAGGCGTTTCCGGCGATTCCATGACAAATTCCGTAGCCCTTTTTGAGCAACCCTTTTTCCCATATAACCGCTGCGCAATCTTCAGCTGCCTTCATATAAGACGGCTTCTCGTATACCTAAAAGAAGATCTCGAGAAACTTAGAATATAAGAGGTTGATATTAATTTAGATTTACCTTCGCTGCATCACATAGCATATGAATCACACCAGGAGCACCGTGGCACCACTGAACCAGTTTATCTTGCTTATTATTCAAGGATGATGGAAAATTGCCGCTCGGTAGTCTATGACTAAGTAAATGGTCAATTGTGGACTGAATGGAACTAGATCCTTTATCGTCAATCAAGCCAGGGTAATTTTGTTGGACCTGAAGAAGCAAATACAAAATGCCACTGTATCCATGACCAGCGGCCAAATAGCATTTTCCGTGCCACTCGTAGTACAATCCAACTGAGGACTGCCCAGACCTAGCTGAAAGTCTGCCACCATCCAAGATAGCATTAGCTACCTAAATTGTGGTTATTAACAAGCTACTAAGTAAGAATATAACAACCGCAAATGTTTTACTTTTCCGATGAGTTTTCGAGAGACTGTGTTTCGACCCAGCTCTTTTTCGACGTACAATAAGGCGTAAAGGTATCCAGCTCTTCCGTATAATAGTTCATTCGGCAAATCCGAACAGAGATCCAAAATATCTTGTTCATCGCAAAGGTTTTCCAGTCTATAATATGAATATCCTGAAATTCGTACGATCAAGCCAAGGGGCTTTAAACCCCGTGTATACCTTACGATTATAAGCCTATTATTTACTTATTCATAATTTGGAATTAAACCTTTCAATTTTAAACTAAACAAAATCACGAAAATGAAGACGCTTTCGCTTTTTGGTTCTTTTAATTCCCGGATGTGACGAACCAACGCGGACATCCTGGAAACCTCGAGTCAGTTTCCAATTTTGGACTGTTTCAGAACGGACCTTTGCGGCTTGTGGTCAGTACACGGATAAAGAATTTCATCACTGTGAATTCCAAACTACGCTAACCTATGGTACCTGAGTACGTGTGATATCTTTGTGCTCCGACGTGGTCACATTTTAAGTACGTGTGGCGTTTTGTGTATCTCGTTTGCAAACTGGAATTCACAGTTAAGAGTAACACTTTATTCCATACATTTCTACATAACCTAGGTTATGTAGAAATGTATGTAGAACTGTTATGCTAGCTATTATCGCTACACTTTTGAAAAATACAATCTAAAGGATTATGTACGTATTATCTATAACTCTAGATTACGCATAGGATTACACGAGCTTCTTCTTACGGTTACTGATACAGAGAGATATTCCTAATAAGTTTGCTGCTGCTCTTTTAATTTGCAGAAGTAGAAAAAAATTCTAGCACTATACGGTAAGGTAGCAATAAACGTATACGGTAATGAATAAAGGATTGGTTACGTACGCCGCCACGTAAAATGTAGATTCCTTGGAAAGGCCAAGCGCCTGAGCAGCTACAGCAGCAATTGCCAAAGGACCAGCATCGCCCGTTAGAAATGTGCATTGCTTGTTTTTAAGCACTCTCCTTTGGGTATGAATAAGGTCGAAAGCTTTCTATGCTTCAAACAATGTGAAGGTTAGCAACTGACAAGGAATGGGAACAATAATATATAATTACTTGAATATACGTTAGATTTCCACGCGATTTGCCAATTTTAAGGAATAATAAAGCAAACCCACAAGTTCCTGTGTAGACAGAGTAGTCGTGAGTAAAAAGGGTCACATGACCTTCCAAACTTTGTAATAAGGTCTCGACGCTTTCCTGAATTTTAGGTTGGAGGTTATCTAGCAACTATAATAAAAAATAGACATTAGTACCTTATAGGTTTTACACTTGTAATCACCGTTGAACCGGTCGTTTCAGAAATATCTTCCGCTTCTGTTCGCCATGGATTTATAAAAAATCTGTCCGCGTCAAATGACATCGTGCGTAGCATGCAGTATAACCGTATGCTGAATTCAGCAACGTGCCCTGAATGCGTAGATTTCTGCAATGTGCAATATTCCGCGGAAACCTGAGCGCTGAGGATATGTAATAAAGAAGGGGGAATTTAATTTTTTACAGTCAAAGCGATTGACTATCTCGCGCATAGGTTTATACGAATCGTTCGATAACCCATAAATACAATATTACCTTGAATGTTGAAATAATAGCAATGCTTCCAAATAATAGCTTCCATTTAATTCACAAGACGACAGATGTGATCGTCGAATAAGCTGGGCAAGTCGCAGCTGGGAGGTGTGAGTGTGAATATAGACTTCTTGTCAAGACATGAGCCCTTTTCCAATGAGGGAACAACTGTGCTGTGCGACTGTTGTGCGAGGAACAGCCTGTTCCAGCGTCGTTGTTCGTGGTTCTGTGCAGAACAGTTTTGTTCCAGTGAGGGCACAACTGTGCTGTGCTTCCATAGTTTTTTGCTTACAACCAGGAACAGAAAAAAAGTTGTTCGCAAAAATTCGTCGACTTGTGCCGCACAGTCGTGTTCCAATGACGCACAATGTAAACAAACGTCGCGGCACAGGCACAATTGTTCCCTCATTGGAAAAGGGCTATGGCTGAAGTTGAAATAATAGAAGCGGGCTGATTTGAGCGAATGTGGGATATTATGCGGCGAGTCAATAAACTTGGCGTACTTTGTTCTTTGCCTGAGGAATTAAATGTCAGAAAGAAGTCTCTGATGAGAACAATGGAGGAGATCGAGAAAT
>JAGJRP010000688.1:0-33412 GCA_022832235.1 Lepidurus couesii
TAGGCTGTTTGGAAACCGGGGTTGTGCCTTATTGCTAGAAGCAAAGGAACGGAAGAATATTATGAAGATTTACCCAAAGTGGAAGAAGAACTGGTTATGCTGCACGATTACGAACAAACTTACGGCCAAATCTTGGTTATCTTTGACGCCAACTACGGCAGGTTCATAAAGAGCAATGGGCCAACTACGATCCAACATGGAAAATGAGAAGCAACAGATGGTAATTAGCTGACGATTTTTATATATTTAATTAGTTTGAATTTTTTTTATTTAATTAGCTTCTCTTTTGACGAAAGAAGTGGGCACGACGAAGTGGAGACGAAAAAAGTGAGTAGGACTATCCTTGGAAAGCTTTTCCGTCAAAACTGACTTCCAGTGTGGAAACGGGTCTCTCAGAAGTTGCGCTCTGAAGGTATGGAAATCAGTTTTATTGGCGCCAACGTGATTTTCGTTGTTACGTGAAGAAGAAGAGGTTAAGGAATGCGTTTTGCCTAATAGCCCCGTGACTTTCAGGTATGTTTTGGTACAAAAAGAAAAATCCAAACAAAATATTTATTTGATGTTGTTGCAAGTCGACAATTAACGGCAGTAACTTGAGGATATAGTCAACGTTTCGGAAGAAATCGTGCCACCTTTGTTACCGAACTACAGGGCCAATTACATGGCAAGTAATTCGTCGTTTTTATCAATTTATTATTAATTTAGAACCACTAAGGGTAAATTACCGGTATATAAAGAAACAGCCTGTGTTAAACCTTTTGCTAAAATACCATGTTTACATGTAGTTGGTAAACAGTTTATTTCTCAGTTGGCTAATCGTTAGTTAATTGAATTATTTAAATTTGCTCTCTATAATTACATCTTTTAAATTAATTTTAATTTAAAATCCCCTTCTATTCCCAGAAATTTCAGAGAGCGCAGTTAAATTAAACAGTTGACTATCATTATTGAATAAGCGAGTTAAGAAAAATGAAATATTTCAAAGCAAATTAGATCCGTTTGCACCGTTAATGCCCGAAAGCTCTCATTGAGGCGCTCGAGTCGTATTCCTCAACCGCAATGCAGCTGTGGGTGGGTGGCGTTCCCTAAGGAAGCCTCTCCTGTTAGCGTATGGCGTGTTTTGTCCGAATACGTGGCTTAAAAAGTTGTACTTTTCGTAAGGTTTAGAAGTGAGAAACCCGGGTCGAATATTCCCTTTCACTTAGCCTTAATTCGTATACCTAATGTAACCTCTATTTTTGCCAATTAAACCAGTTCTTAACAATTTTAAGAACGATAACAGGCTGTCTGTTGTTTTTGCCCCACAGTGCAACTCGCGGTTTGTGAACTGTTTCGGCTTTGCACCAGTGTCTTGTGACGGTTAAACTATTACTAACAAACGTTTAGAAAAGTGAAAAACGGAAAAACGTCAGTACTTTCCACAGTTTTATTTTTCTTAATAATTTCTTTTTATTTCTCATTTAATACTTTTGAGCTTAATGCTATTTAAACATTATTTGTACAATGCATGCTGGCTTTTTTTTTTTCAAATTTATTATGGCGTAGGCTTTCGCCTGTTGCCAGTCTCATATTTTTACAAAAATAGGTTGTCCAAATCACTAAAGAAATTAACCATCGAACTGATGGAGTGGTGTAAGAACCACTCGTGGAAGGGGTGAAGGATTATTTCTATTGAGAGTACTGTCAGCTAACAAATAAAGATTACAACTGGTCAGACTGGAAGCGGGGGAGGAAGTGAATCAAAAGCAAGGAAAGACAAAGACAGGAATATACAGAAGATTCAATTATCGCAGATTCTGACTGCCTTCAGAATAAAGGAGACTAGAAAGGGGAACACTTTCGAGTTGGTCATAATCTCTTTCGCATTGAAATGCACTTTCAAATTGCTGAGTTGCCTCAGCAGTATTGCCCTTTCTTTATTTAGTCTTCGGCAATGGAAGAGAAGATGGGTGAGGTCTTGTTTACTTCTTTCTTGGCAAACACAAGTGTCAAAATCAACTTTCTTGATTCGCTTTAAATAGCTTTTTGTAGGGAAGTGTGTAGTCCTCAACTGGACCATTTTAGAGATTACACGTCTAGGGAAGGAGGAATTTGCGATTCCGCGATAGGATGGACTAGGGACTAAATCTCGCAGAGGGTTTAAGCACGATTGCCATCGTTTGGTCCATAAGTCCATTATTTCTCCATCGATCCAATTGAGGGCCAACTTTTCGGAGTTCGGCGTTGTTTTCCAGGTGTTAGTTAGAAGAAGCCTAGATCTCTCCAGACATGAGGTGTATCGTACGTGTTTGGGGTTATCTGGGGGGATGGGCCACTGGCTCCAGTTCCTGAAGGCAAAATGCCTAAGCATTGACCTCTGGAGGAAGAGATCGAGTGGAGGAAGGCCCACTTCTACCTCTAAAGCTGCCGATGGGGTCGTAGAAAGTGCACCCGTTATGCTTAATAACCCTCTTCTGTACAATTGGTTAACGGGGCGAAGTGCGGAGTTGGTGATATTGCACCAAGCTGGGTAGCCATATCTAATGTTGGATAGGATCGTTGCTTGTAGTAGGTCTCGAAGTTGTTTACAAGTGACCGCATTCGAAAATTTGCTCATTATGATCACGCGTTGGAGGATTAGATTGCCTTGAGCTGCTAAAAGACTTGAATGATGTTTCCATTGTAGGCGGTTGTCAAAATTAAGGCCAAGATATCTCACCGTTTGCTTCGGGATAAAAGTGCTATCACCCCATGAAAGAGGAGCATCTTCCAATGAACGTTTTCTGGAGAAATGAATTAACTCCGTTTTATCTTTTGAAAATTGCATTTGGAATTTCTTGCCCCATTTCTCGAGGGTTGAGAGATTATTTGAGAGTAGTTTTACGTTAGATTCGCTTGAAGGACCAGAGACATGCAGGATCAGATCGTCCGCGAAGGCTTGGTTCTGTATTCGTTTCCTTTTGATGGCATTGAGCGCTCCATTGATGTAAAAAATGAAAAGCAAAGGAGATATAGGGGATCCTTGCGGGACGCCTTTGGGGACACTGTATATGTCGCTCGTACCTGCTTCACATTCCACGAATGCCTTACGAGAATACAGGAAGCTTTCGACCCATTTGGTTAACTGTTGAGGAAGCTTCTTACGACGCAGCTCGGAGGTCAGCTTCAAATGGCACACGTTGTCGAAGGCACTTGAAATGTCTAATAGTAGAGCCGAGTGGACTTTGTTTTTGTCAAAGGAAGACAGTACAGCATTACTTAATTTAACAAGCGCATCTGTTGTGGATCTTTTTTGACGAAAGCCCCACTGACTATCCGAGAGCATTTTGCTGTCTTCGAAATGAGTTCGTAGTCGTAAAGCCACTGCTTTTTCCAATATTTTGGAAAACCGCCCCCGATTGACAGCGTTTATATTGAAGCCAAAGTGGTAAGCTGGTAAAATTTCGTCATAATTTTATTGCATTAAGTGCTCAAAATCCTTCGTTTTTGTGGTCAGAGATGCGATGTTTGGATTTCCGTGAATAATTGACTGCGTTGGGAAGATTGTTGTCTTGATTGTCCATTTGAGCCGCGTTTGGGCAAAATGCTAGTCCTTGGAGCTGTTTTTGGAGTCGGAGATGCATTAGCCACGATTACCGCCGCAATTTCCACATCTACCGAAGTTTTCATAACGAGTAGGCCCTTTTCTGGTTCATATGTTAAGGTCATTTTTAATGGTTTTCAGTAGGTTTTAAACCAGGAAGAGGTCGATTGGCAACTTTTCAACGCAGTTTTGGTGGAGATAGGCATAGGCATTCAGATCACGTGTCATTACTCGGAGCTCTCCTTCGGGCAGTTTTGGGCCTAAATTTCCTCATTTTGGATCACCATCAGAGAGGATTGAGATGAATCGCGGACGAGGCTTTTGGAAACAATCGGGGTTATAATCGTTAACTAAATTAATTCGTTATCGTTCAGGTTACCCTCCCCATGGTCATTTCTACTAAGTTTTTGTAACTCATTGTCGCGTTTATTTGGTTCGCCACCTACATAACAGCTCAAACCTGGTAAACAAATATAAACGCATAACTTAAAAAATTTGAAACAGCAGCGTTTTTAACTTGAAAAAACGCTAAACTAATATTAACATTAACAATGGAAAACAAGAAATAAAATTATGCCACGGCAGGGCAACCAGTTTGGTCTGTGTTGACGAGATAACGACGTGGAATGTTCAAGGTATCCATCTTATTGGTTGCTTTCTGCACTACGTCACTCTGAGGGAATCTGACGCGCGTTAAAATCCAAACGATTTGGGTGTTAATTAAGCCTTTGTTGTTGCAACTCCATACCAGAGCGTAGTTAGTGTAGTCGGTATCCAAAACCCAGTATGGCGAGTCTTGTGGTGCGACTAAAACAACAAAGAATTAACATAATTGGTTTGTCGATGACTCGGCGAGCGGAGAGGTAAGGTTTTCATGTCCCGAAACGTGCGTAAAACTGAATAAACAAACTTACAAGGAATGCTGGGAAACGTAACGCCTAGTTTAGCATTGGTTCCGTCAAGTAGCCTAGCGTAACCGCTAATGCTGACAGCTTTGCTAGTTCTGAAAAGAAGGAACAATAACGTTTTTGATGGTTGAATCATAAGATAAAAGCTCGTTTTGCAAGGATGGGTTTGCGATTTAGCCAGTGTTCCGGGGTTGGATGAACGAGTTTGACGGCTAAATTAGTGATATAGCGATTTTTTTAGGGTTGGATTAGAAATTTTGTGATTTTAGTAGTTAGGGTTAACAACAAACCGTTGTCGGCTTGAGAGGATTTTCGAGGGTTGAATTAAGGGTTTATTTGATTTTTACGTCTTCGAATTAAGAATCTAGCGGTTTCTTGCTGGCTGGATAAATAATCGAGCGAGTTATAGTATGTGGAAGTACTTAGGAAGTTAGGTTTTTAATTCAATAAAAGTAACAACTTGCATTTTTTTAGTAGCGCGATTTAATACAGCAACTGTCCCATCTGCTTGTTTCGTATAAGTGGCTGTAATGCATTTTTGGCCGAATTCGAAGGCTGCGTAGTATTTCTGGTGCTCATACCAAACTCCTTCATACTGTGGTATATCATGAATATTCAAATTTCCGATTTTGTTTTTTATTTAAAAAACAGTGTAATGTATAAAGTGAGTTTTATTTACCTGTGTAACATCAAAGTTCTGAACGACAGGATGACTAGGGCAGCTGCCCAAGAATATTTTCTGGGCTTGACCACATTGTGCTAAAAGAGCCACAGAAATCCACAACAGAACCTTATTCATTATTACTCTTCCGTCTTCCGTCCTTTATCTGTAATTAAAAATGCAGTCGATTACGAAGTTGATCCACGTAGATAATTGGCTTTGGGAACCGAGACCGGTTTGGTTTTATGAGAGCGTACAATTTACTCTACCCGCCCCGTTACATTGACCTTCACATCGAGCTAAGAGCTGCCAAGAGAGTTCTGAAAATTTTTGTGAAAAGAACAGCGAACATTTGCGCGATAAAAACAGGTTTGCTAACTTAGACAATAAAAACTAAACAGAACTAGTCCACACCGGACTTTTGAATGGTATAAAGGAATTAGAGTACTGATCGAGGTTTACCTGATGTAGTAGAATTTGGTGGAGATTTAATGATAAGCAGGCACACGAGCCTGGTCACCGAATTGAGTGGTATATTTCGTTAATTTTGCTATGTTTTCCAAGCAAGTGTTCTGGGTAGACTGATGTTGTCGATCTTTAGCATGTGCCGTTAGTAGCTTTATAGATGAGACGAATTTTCCTGGTTCAGTCACGAAATGCTTGGGGTGGACCACAGAACACTGTTAGAAAAACGATGGAGTTTTACAATTTCTTTTATAACATCTTTGACCAACAATTTTTTTACACAGGAAAACTACGGTATAATAACATAATTGCACTTTTAAGTTTCGAAATGAACAATGCTATCACTTTAGCTTTTATTGACGCTTGCTTTTGTATCAACAATACACATTGCCACGACACATGCATAATTATCCTGTACAATAAGACAGCTAAAGCCACCGAGCGAAGAAAGCAAGCCGGAGTAATCCCACGAATCTCGGTCTGGAGCGCCCTTCGTTCGGTTACTGTTTATACTTCATTGTTGCGTCGTTGCGTCATTGGAAATGCATACCGAATTACAAATTATTAATGGAAAATTATACAATTAAAGTGTTATAAATTGAACGTACTATTTATGAATCGATAGGTATTTATTTTTTAGTTGTAAATACAGTTAGATACCTGGTAGATACCGCTTATTATTGTGACTGGTCATTAGAATCATCCGCTTTATGAAATCAAATGTTAAAGGACCGATTCAAAAATAATTCTAAATCGGTTATTAACCGATTCAAACTCGGTTAATAGAAGCAAACTTTCGGATATTTATAATCAACTTCAAAAGAACCTTCGCATTACAGTTACTGTAGTGATGGCTATACGACAGGGACTTTGCACATTGACCAATGACATTGCTTTTACGGCGTTTTGACTGTCATTTCCAGCCTATACTAAGTCTACGCTTAGGGGTAAATCCCTTAACTCCCCAATCAATTAAATGAGCAGGTTATTGACCTTTCAACATGACATTTGTTGACTGGGAAAATTAGAATGGAAATCGCATTGAGAACCCTACCTAAGTCTAGGAGTAGCCTATATAGGCTTCGAAAGCGCAATCGCAGTGGTTTTGGACGCTTGGTTACGTAAAATGGCGACGAACAAGAAAAGAGTTGATTTAAAAGTAAAAGAGAAGTTGCGTCTCATTGAAACTAATGACAAGTTAAATTAAAAAAGATTTGCCACCTATATATACACATGCTCCCGATTTTCGGTTAATAGAATTTCCGCTTATTGGAATCAAAATTGACTTGGAGAAACATGCAGATAACAATAAGCGGCATCTATTGAATACTATTATTAAAATATAAAAGGAATTTCACTTAACTATTAAACAATTGTAGAAACAAAGTTGAAAAATTCCAACATTTTCTGACAGTGAATTATCCCCCTTCGAACTTTGAAGAATACACTAGACAATTATTCAGCTCAAAAGGAAACAAAACTCCAGGAATAAAGTACTCTCATCAAATTACTATAATCAAATTACTCCTCTTCATACGGCTTTGTATAGGACAGTAGAAAGATCGCTGGGCTAAAGAAAATTCACAAGGCAATTGAAAAGCTCGCAATGCGGAACTTTTTAAGATGCTTTTATTATCTCCCGTGCAGATCTGCTAGCATTTACCATTGGACTTATTTTCTTTCTTTGCATTGCGGTAAACCTTTTTCCTAACCAGTCTGAGAAGTTATGAAGGTTAGGGGCTCTTTTTCTTGAGTCAGAAAAGCGCGCTGAAATTCGCTTATCACATTCCTTCATTTTTCCGCGCTATTTCACATATCACAATCCGCTCGCTGCTCGTCGGTTATCGTTCAACATGGCGATGTAAACAAAATTCTAGCGAGTCGTAGGAAGACGCAGTTATTAGTTGGGCAAGTCCCTAGGGACATGCCCAGCTTATACTATCGTTTGGCGTGCCAAACCTCACGTGCCACTTTAGCTTGGGGGGTGTCCGTAAGTTGTGTATGTTTGGGGGTGGAGACGGGAGGAGTCAAATGGGGGAATTTCGCTGGCGGCAGAAGAATTGTCACGGTGGGCTAGGAGTAAAAGTGGAACATAACGGGGAGAATAGGAAGAATGTTAGCTCGCGTTTAGCGTAGGACAATGCTTTTCTCCCTGTTTGGTGTTGGCTTTTGAAGTTCTTACAAGTTACATTTTGTAGTGTGCAGCGCAAAAGCCAAGTTTTGACAGAATAGTACGTAACGTGTTTTGAACGTGTACAATATTTTTTTAGCTGGGTACGTCGTCCAGGTATCCTGACTTTTATTACTATTATTTATTGTATTTTAATTTTTGTTTCTAATTTTTGTCTTGTTATTAGCTGGGCAAGTCCCTTTAGAGACATGTCCAGCTTATACTATCATTTGGCGTGCCAAACCTCACGTGCCACTTTAGCTTGTACTATATTTAAATCCGGATTTAAATATTTTTTATTAATTTTTATTTTGATTAATTTTATTAATTTTTATTTTTATTAATTTTATTAATTATTTAATATTTTTTGTGAAAAAATTCCTGAAACTTGGAGCGCTGATTTGTGCTTTTTATTCGCCTCACCGCCAGTGTTGCCAACCACGGTGATTTCTCGCCAAAATTGGCGGCTTGGGAACATGGTTTGGCGGGTAATTCAAGGCACTTGGAGATTGGCGATTTATTTGGCGACTTTTCGCTCCCTTATATGATAAAGATTTTTGTTTCGGAGAAAAAGAATTCCCTTAGCTTCGTCACCTTGCTGCTTTGGTTTACATTCTCTTTTCTAATTCGAGGAAATTCCGGGTGAAAGGCATAGTAGTTCTTAAAGAGCTAAGCTCTTCAATGAAAACCCCACAGGTTAGAGGTGAATTTCCCGCATTGCATTCATTAGAACCAATCAAATCATCAGAAATTTAAAGGGTAATGCAGTGCAAATATGGAGAAATCACCTCAAAAAGGTTAGGGGCTAGCCAGATCACACTGATTGTGGTAGATACGATATTAGAATTTTCTAAGTTCGACAGAAATAACCAAGTTCTGTTGCTTTTGTGGGAAGAGATACTCTTACAAAAAATGCCTAGCAAGGCATTTGAGTATTTGAGTGATAATAATGAGTGTCGGAAAATTTCCGATTCCATAAAATGTGATTATGTACTCTGCGCACAAGTGAAGAAAGCGTATATAGCTCTCATAAGAGTTCTAAAGGTGAACTTAACTGTCATAAATGTGGCTATCGTTTTAAACACTTATAATTTAATGAGACACAGAGGTGCTCATCCCCCCAGGCCGCCCAAGAGGAGCCCCCCCCAACCCATACAAATTTCCCACCCCCCAATTTTCGAGGGGGGAATTCCCTTCAATCCCCCCCAGAACATGTCCAAGACGAGTTACTCCTCACGAACCCCCCCCCCCCCATCAGCACAACTAGAGACATTATGACAAGTCCACAAGTGTTTCCAGGAGAACGGCGATCGCGCGCCTCTTCAACCTACGGCGCAAACACGTTCTCCGGATTTAGTTACATACGTACGTATCCCTGAGTCAAACATGACACTGGTGTGTCACTGGCAACAATGAATTTTTCTTTTTTCTGCTAGTGGAGCGAAAGAAAGTGCAAGTTTTAACGACTCTCATCAACGATAGTTGATGAGAATCGTTAAGCTAACCTAAGTTAACCTAACCTAATCAAACCTAAGCTAACCTAACTACCCTAACCTATCCTAACCTAACCTAAACTAATGCATTTCCAATCCAACTACCACTTTTGAACTCGATTGACACCCGTTTTTCACTCGTTTTCCGAGAACGTTTTGAAACCATAATACACACTAGTGTCATTTTTATCTCGGATTTCCGAAACTGGAGAACCCGGGAGAACCTGTTAAGCTACGGCGACTGCTTCACTTCAGCCATCTATTGACGTGAAGCGTCCGTTCCTGTTCACGCCTTCGCACATCCACTTGCCCAGCTTATTCGACAGTTAGACCTGTCGTCTTGTTCGACAGTTTAGACCTGTCGTCTTGTACAAAAAGGTCTTTTTTATTTGAAATCCTTATAACTTTTAAAAGCTTAAAAATGGCCTTAAGGCCGTGTGGGTCAGTACTTCTAAGATTTCCAAGTAATACAACACACAATCAAAACCTAAGCTTATAAGGGGCAAAACGATACAAAACATCTATTACACTTACACTTATGCTTTTACAGGTCGAACAAATCAATTTATCACTTCATCAAGCAGTACTGGTTGTCAAATAGAGAAATACGGCTTGTCGTTGATTACTTGTTGCAGGTCTCCACTTGCTAGGAGAACGTACAGTAACAAGCACTCAAGTTACGCTAATTTAAATAAATCCAAAATAGGTTTAGCTGGGATTTTGTTACTGGTAATTAAGTCACTTATGCTAATCGGGATTTTTCATTTATTCCTTCTTTTCTTAAAGTCTGTACCGGTAGGTACGTTTTGCCTCGGTACATGGCAAGTTTATCGGAGACAGTGGAAGCTAGATCTCATAAATTTGCTCCAAAGCAAGACCAAAAGTGAACCTGTTCCCCTTCCTGATAAGTTCAGTTCACTTAACCCAGTTTTAATGAAACAATCTAACAAATTATCTTGTCTATTACAGTTTAGAACTGCTGGATCAGATGGAGTATCAGCCCGTGCACGTCCGAGGCACATTTGATCACAGCAAAGAGCTTCTGATTGGTCCACGTTCAATGATTGTGCACGGCGATGCTGATTCAGCTGGAGGAGGGCTCATTTCCAGCGGCGGGCAGAGCGGTAGCATCGTAGTAACGCCGTTCAAGCTCTCCGACAGAAAGTAAAGGCTGTTAAATATCATTTTTACCGTTTGTTTAACTCAACCTTCGTTAATGTTCACAGTTTAACCATTCTGGTTAATCGTGGCTGGGTTCCTCGCAACAAAACGGATCCTTCTACACGTCCAGGAGGCCAAATTCAAGGGGAAACCGAGTTAGTAGGCGTCGTTCGCCTCTCCGAAAAACGCCCTCCATTTATGCCAGCTAACCAACCACTTCAGAAGATATTTTACACCAGGTTTGTTTTTTTCATACTCCAAAACCCTCGAAAGAAGCCTCGAATCCTTGATGCAATTGATTTTTTAGGGATCTGGAATCCATGGGCCAAATTTTAGGAGCTGCGCCCATTATGGTAGAAGCTGTAGCCAGTTCGACTGTTCCAGGAGGTCCCGTAGGTGGCCAAACTCGAATTACGTTGCGAAACGAGCACATATCTTACATATTTACATGGTAAATTAATCCCAAACCGTATTTTGGACTACAATTTCCGCTCTTTGTAGGTACACTTTGTCCATAGCGACGTCCTACATGTGGTACCGAAGGTTTGTTAGAGGTTTACCTATCATATAAAAACCAAAGTTGTATAGTTTTAGTAAAAACGCAAGTCTCGCAATACATTTTGCCCCAAAGTGAAAGAACGTTCTTGCGTTCCAAACCAGTTTCTTTTGAAGATATTGACGCCCATCAGTTTCGTTTCGCTTTTTTTCTCTGACCTTGAAATAAAAGAAACCAGTTTTTCTTTCTTCCTCGATGCTGGTTATAGTTGCACGATCGGTGTTTGCCTTGCTGGTCAAAATGATCCCTTGGGTTAGCATACAATCGAAGTATAGACTTTTTGCGTCAGTATTCGTAGTTTTGTTAATCGTATTGTGGATTTTAACACTTCAATTGCCCAGTATGGATAATGGAATGGATCAGAAGAATCACACGGCGTTTGAAACCCGTCAACAAGTTGCTAAAGGTCATAAAACTATCCTAGTCTGGGACCAGGATGTTTACAAGTACATCCAAGCTTTGGTAGGTGAAGGTTCAACATTTTTTCAAGACTATTGTGAAGTTAAGACATGCCATATTACTGCAAACCGTCGTGTGATTGCTGAAGATGAGTTTAGTGCGGTTATTTTATATTGGCCACCACGAGGCTCGCCTCCGGCGCGAAGGAAACCTCATCAAGCATATATAATGTTTACTGGAGAACCAAATGATTTCAATTTAGAAGACAAATCGAATTGGAATGACTTTTATAATTACACGATGACCTTTCGAGAGGATTCGGATTTCTTCCGACCGTTTGGGTACGTGAAAGCGTTACAAACAGCCCCCAAGACTCCAGAAAGAATACAAAAGCTAATAACCCAACAGAGAATGGAAGGAAAAGTTAACTACGCAAAGGGGAAGACAAAATTGGTGGCGTGGTTTGTGTCAAATTGTGAAACACACAGCCGGCGAGAGTTTCTAGTACACAACCTGCAAATGTACGTGCCAGTAGATGTTTATGGAGTTTGCGGAAACTTGAGTTGCCCCGTGGAAGATTTTGAGTGTTATAAGATGGTGGAGCGGAGTTACAAGTTTTATTTTTCCTTCGAAAACGCATTTTGCAGGAATTATACCACTGAGAAATTCTTTAACATTTTGGCGTATAACGTCGTAGCCGTGGTTTACGGCGGCGCCGATTATGCGAAACTAGCACCGCCACATTCGTACATTGATGCTACACAAATGACGGTTAAAGAATTGGCAACATTACTGAAAGAACTCGACCAAGATGATGCTAAATATAATGAGTACTTTTGGTGGAAGAAACACTATAAAGTAGTGTACAAGAGAAAGAGCCTGGATATACAAATGTTGTGTGATTTATGCGAGAAATTGCACGTGCAAGAAGTTCAAAAAGTACGTCAAGTTTATAAAGATTTTGTTGGATGGTGGGGCGAGCAAAATCATTGCCATCAGTACACGAATGTCAAACTCCCCATTAAGGAGTTTAGTTTTTGGAATGTAAAATATCCCAGACCTGTAAAAATGCTTGTGTAGCCCGGATGAATAAATTATCTTAAAACGACAAAAATGGAATAGATTGTATAATAAATATGTGCAATATGCAGATTTATAACAAATGCAATAAATAAATATTGCATAAATTAGGTAAGCCAAATAAATACAGATAAAACAAAACAAAACAAACGGTGTCCTTTTCGGTAAACCTAAGTACTGGGAATGTATTTCATATATATTTAATGTAAACCGGCATGTATTACAATACTTTTAAAGCGATGAAAACTGGCTAAGTGAATTCCGACTGACTTCATTTTATACAAAAAATCAAATTTCTGTATGGAAAGTAGGGCGCTCAATATCCAGATACCGGAAAACTGCAGGCGCAAAGTACATGACTGTCACCCCAAGCGATCCATACGTCAAAAACTTGGATCCCAACTTCACAAACAGTTCGGCTGACTGCCCTGAATCTTCACCTTTGTTGACAAAGGATCTGTATCTCACCAATACTTGCATGGTAGCATAAGACACGGTTTTCATCACTGCCCTTGTCGCGACTACCATAATAAGGCCAATAATGGTTCTCAACAAACTTAAACCCAACATGTCATAAGAAGGCCACAGAATTGAATACGGTGGAGGCACAGGTGGGCCCCTGATTGATCCCAATTGGAAACTCAGCCACGATCCTAAATGCAACCCAACTGCCGAGCCCAAAATTACCGCAGTATCCTCCCTGCAATTTAGCAACAAATAATCGTAAATTTTTTAAAAATATTCATTCAATGTCTAACCTCGCGGAGCTAAATTTCGAGCCAGGATAAATAACGAGCAAAGTTACGCCAGTTGTAATGAAAACACCGGGAGAAGATGGGTGTGACAATAGAAAACTGTCCAGCCAATGAGCGAAGGGAATGAGAATAGGCAGTAATAACCCTGCAAGGATCAAACCGGCAATAACATCCTACATAAAAATAAAAACAATAGTACCGAACATAATATAATAGCACAAACTAAAAATAATGGTTATTATGTGAATAGATCAAATAGAAAATCGAATCAAACCAAAATGATAGAATTACAATAAATAAGAAAAAAAAAACAGAAAAATATTATCCAAATCTCAATAAGTAATGAAAGTCAGAACCATAAAAAAATACAAATCGATTTAACTTTCAAAAGTGAAATTAAATTCTCTAACAAAGCTTACCAATACTGAATGCATCCCAAGGTACAATCGACTCAAAGAAACCAATATACACCACGTAATTGCTAATGCCACTCCAAAGAAAACGGGATACTACAAAATTCGAAAAAATATAAACAAAATAAATATTTTATACTTTAAAGAGAAAAAAAAATTACTTCGTAACGATGCATAGTGTACAAAATGACAGAGAAAGGCACGGTAGCACTGACTAGGGCATGTGTCGAAGGCATTCCGTATTCCAAAGCCCATTTCGAATCCATCCGAACTACCGGAGGACATCGAGGTCTTGGCCAGCAGATCACATCCTTTAACCCTTGACCTTTAAAAAAAAAGGTTTAGAACTCATCACAGGAAGTTATTGGGTTAGGTTTTTATCTAGTTCCGTACGAGAGAGAAAGAGCTGATAACGCTAATCGAAGCTGATAACTACAGGAAAAGAGATAAAGAGGAAAATTTCCAGGATGAATCATATACTCTTACCTATGTACATAGATAACGCCCAGACCGTGACTATTCTTCTGCCTACAGCTCCATCAATGTTCCAAAACCAACAAGGAAACACGGATGCGTAGAAAATCTCATCACCCAATGCAGTTCCAAGGCAGAAAAGGTAGTACCAGTACCAATTATGGACTTTATAGCTTTTCGAGTCATGGTCTGACTCCGATGAAGAGCTTTCATCGTCTGGAATGGGCGATAAACTTCCATTTTCTGGAAATAAATAAAAATAAAGCAAAAATAAACTCAAATTTAATCCAAAATATCTCCTTTTAGTCACAATTACAATTAAAGACGAAATCTGATTACCTGAATTAAGTGACGCAAGCTTCGGTGACTGGAGAGTAGGCTTTCCATTGGATATTAAATTAATTTGAGCCTTACTGGGCGTGTTTATTCCGGAATTGGGAAAGGTCGAGGAGAATTTAACATTCTGACAATTGAGATTCCCCTGAGTTTCTGGTAAGGGTTCTATTCCGAATTTGTACTGAAACTGTGCCACTAAGCCAGGGCCATTAAGGTAGTTAATTAACACCTTCAATCTATCAATTAAACTCATGATTTTTAGATTAAAACTGACGCTCTGAAAGCCACACACGGCACCATTTGTATTCACAACCGAAATAACAACACAGGCTTCGTGTCAGATTTGCTAGCAAACGTACAAATGGGCCTGGAGGCGTGACTTACGAAATACGTAACGTAAAGTCGCATAGAGGCGAGACGTAAAGCAACTACGTAAAGGCCATTACTTAGAAAATTTCAAGGACTTGATGACAAAAAAAAAATTGTGCAAAGACAAGAGGAAAGCTTCAAGCAATTAAATTGCAAAACTCTTGAACAAGGAAAAATTTAAGGGTGTGAAGAAAGAAGACAGTCGAGTAGTCCAGCAACAGTAAGGAACATATTGACTTAAAACAAGTAAAGTGCGAAACTTCTATAAGGAAAACAAACCTAGATGATAATGCGAAATGCACAAACTTAGTATATAAAGGAGGCACAAAGTATCATTAGACCGCACTTAGTATCAAAATGAAGACCCTTGAGCTTATTCTTGTGATCTGTGTTAGTCAATGTCTCTGTGGTAGACAGTCATTTCTGTCATACTCCTTAGCTTCGCACAATGGCGCCACTTTGCTCTTCCAAGCGATTGGATTGGGTAATACTCCGCAACGAAACACTGACAACCCAGTCTTAAATTTCGAAGAATTCGCACCCTCAGCTACTTTAAATTCAAACAATTCATCGGTTTCGAGACAAGATGCATCTGTTTCACGTCGACCGTGCAAAACCCAAGTCACCGTTAGAGGGCCACAGGGGAGATTCTTTCTTCCCAGCACCAGACTTGTAACTTCGTACACCTTTACGAATTCCGTTTTTAATCTCGCCACCACGAAATATTGCTACTCTTGGGTTGGCGCTCCAGGTGCCATCAAGCCGTCTTTTTGCCGCCGTAAACGTTCCCTGGAAGAAGTCAACCGGTTGTACCCCACCGACGTCCTCGGGTAACATATTATTTACTAGAAGGAACTAGCATATGAGATCTAGTCTATAATTTCAAGTCTTCTTCTTTATCTATAGCTAATTCGTAAACCTTGTACATTTTGAATATGCATACTATTAGATACTGAATGTACATTTCAAATAATTTGGGAATAACTATTGTTAGGTTGGAAACGACAGCCGTTCCTCATTTTGTTACAGCCGAAGACGAAGTGATTCCTAATACAGAATCCCTCAGCTCCCTGCAATCATCTTTGACCGATGACTTGCAAACAGATTGTGAACCAACTCCTGACGAAGCGTCCGAAACCGAATACGAACTCGAAGGTCGTGCATTTTTTAGCGGAATCGTAGTATTGTCTACCACAACGAGTACAGTTACCCTTGTTACAACCTCAGTAACGACCACTTTGACCAGCCGAATACTCTTCGGCGCCACTCTTGGTACTATCAGCACTTACTGCATTCCTCATGAGTACTCTGCCAGTGTAGTTTGCTAAAGAAGAAGATAAATGGTAGACCAAACAATTAAACTGACTTAATGTAGTTAACCCTGCTATGACCTAGCTTAATATACAAGCGTCCGCAGTATTTGCAATAGTTTGTTGGATTTGTTGAATTAGTAACTTATTATGCAACGGAAGTTGGGGGAAGATTGTCAACAATATCGCTCTAGTCGAAGTGGAGGCGTGGCTTCAAGATATCACGCTAAAACCTCGTTTGGATTTACTTTCCGATCTAATATATTTCATACATGACCAAGAGCAGGGGTGTCCAACCGTTTTTTTCGATTCGCCAACGTGTTGGCCAATCGGGGTGCCAATTCGCCAACACTTGAAAACGCCATCTGAATTCGCCAAATTCGCCAACACACTACAATTCGCCAAAATCGTTGCAACGCAAAACTTAGAATGGTTCTACCAGTAAAAACTTTTCGTTCAGCGCTGCAGCCTAAGGAACAAGTTGCGAGTGCTAAAAAGACATTCACCGTTTGGATTTTCGAAATTAAGATTTTTTTTACCAGGTTTGTCCGTGAATTTTTTGGAACAGCCGATTCGCCAACATTTTTCGACCATTCGCCAACGTTGGCGAATTGAAGATATAGGGTTGGACACCCCTGACCAAGAGTCCATTAGATATGTTTGCTAAACCAAGCCAGCCAGGTGATTACGTGTATGGAGCAAGGGTTTAGTAAGAAAATAGAGAGACAATAAAAAGAGTCACAAGGACAACTGAAAGCAAACTGACGACAATCCAATAACTAGAAAGTGTGTTGGTGCTTTAAACAACGGAAAAAACTTAGCTCGACGTTTATGGTTTCTTGTTGGGTGAGAACGTCTTGAGCAAATACGCAAATTCCACTCGGCAATAAACTTGACTTAGATGACTATAAACCCACAGTTAACCAAGATACCAGTTTACAGAAAAAGTCAAGTTTTAGGCTTGAAGGAAAGTTTGTGTTATGGCCATTATCTGAAGCGAAATGAGCAGGCTTTAATTAAACCCACGGGTACAGCTTTCCCTATACCCGTGTTTTTCGACAGTATAGTATACTTTTACATTTGGTACTACTGTAAATAAGTTTTTTTTTTTTTTTTTTTTTTTTTTTTTTTTTTTATATATTCTATTATTCTATGCCATACGGCACTTCAAACATGTAACGCTGATGAATAGGCGTTGTAAGCTTAGGTTTCAGGGCAGTGGTTTACTGGTTTTAGCGTGTTATCCTCAAATTAGGCATATATCAGGGGGCGTAGGCGTTAGCGAAAGAATCTCTAAAATAAAGAAACTGAAAAGCTACCAGGGATATTACCAAAAATAAATAAAGGAAATGGCTAGGAGTCGTGTACAAAGTAAGAGAAATAGCCTATAGCCTTATGTAAATAAGAATATTTGTCCTTAGATATA
This sequence comes from Lepidurus couesii, assembly GCA_022832235.1. Lineage (NCBI taxonomy): Eukaryota > Metazoa > Arthropoda > Branchiopoda > Notostraca > Triopsidae > Lepidurus > Lepidurus couesii. Next base: position 17,539 of record JAGJRP010000688.1, read on the forward strand.
TAGCCTATTAACACAGGGACGAAGTCTGGTAGAAACGCGTGGAAAAGGACATTAGCATTAGAAGTCGATTTTTGTCAAGAATGAAATGTTTGATGAAAGAAAAAGGAATGTTTGTCGAAGGTGGAAGTAACTGCGCGATTATACGTATCAACTCACGTGAAGGAGTGTCTCTCCGAACAGCAGGCAACAGTATAAAAACTTCTATAAGGAAAACAAACCTAAGATGATAATGCGAAATGCGGACACTTAAGGCTCTCCCCGACAGACGTTTTTTTTCGTAAGTTTTCCGGAAAACCATGCACCTAGACCTAAGCAATCAAGGCCTCCGGATTTCTGTACTTTCTGTACGTAAAAAAACGTCAGGAAAATAACCGTCAGGAAAAAAATGTCTGTCGGGGAGAGCCTTTAGTATATAAAGGAGGCACAAAGTATCATTAAGACCGCACTTAGTATCAAAATGAAGACCCTTGAGCTTATTCTTGTGATCTGTGTTCAGTGGTGCTGATGGGGGGGGGTCGTGAGGAGTAACTCCTCTTGGCCATGTTCTGGGAGGGGGGGGATTGAATGGAATTCCCCCCTCGAAAATTTTTTTGGGGGGGGAAATTTGTATGGGTTGGGGGGGGGGGAACTCCTCTTGGGCCTGGGGGGGGGGATCGGCACCTCTGTCTGTGTTAGTCAGTGTCTCTGTGGTTAGACAGTCCTTTCTGTCATACACCATACACCTTAGCTTCGCACAATGGCGCCACTTTGCTCTTCCAAGCGATTGGATTGGGAAATACTCCGCAACGAAACACTGACAACCCAGTCTTAAATTTCGAAGAATTCGCACCCTCGGCTACTTTAAATTCAAACAATTCATCGGCTTCGAGACAAGATGCATCTGTTTCACGCCGACCGTGCAAAACCCAAGTCACCGTTTGAGGGCCACAGGGGAGATTCTTTCTTCCCAGCACCAGACTTGTAACTTCGCACACCTTTACGAATTCCGTTTTTAATCTCGCCACCACGAAATATTGCTACTCTTGGGTTGGCGCTCCAGGTGCCATCAAGCCGTCTTTTTGCCGCCGTAAACGTTCCCTGGAAGAAGTCAACCGGTTGTACCCCACCGACGTCCTCGGGTAACATATTACTTACTAGAAGGAACTAGCATATGAGATCTAGTCTATAATTTCAAGTCTTCTTCTTTATCTATAGCTAATTCGTAAACCTTGTACATTTTGAATATGCATACTATTAGATACTGAATGTACATTTCAAATAATTTGGGAATAACTATTGTTAGTTTGGAAACGACAGCCGTTCCTCATTTTGTTACAGCCGAAGACGAAGTGATTCCTAATACAGAATCCTTCAGCTCGCTGCAATCATCTTTGACCGATGACTTGCAAACAGATTGTGAACCAACTCCTATGACGAAGCGTCCGAAACCGAATACGAACTCGAAGGTCGTGCATTTTTTAGGAGAATCGAAGTATTGGCTACCACAACGAGTACAGTTACCCTTCTAACAACCTCAGTAACGACCACTTTGACCAGCCAAATACTCTTCGGCGCCACTCTTGGTGATATCAGCACATATTGCATTCCTTGCGAGTACCTCTGCCAGTGTAGTTTGCTAAAGAAGAAGATAAATGGTAGACCAAGCAATTAAACTGACTTAATGTAGTTAACCCCTGCTGTGACCTTGCTTAATTTCGTAATACAAGCGTCCGCAGTATTTGCAATAGTTTATTGGATTTGTTGAATTAGTATACAACTTATTATGCAACGGAAGTTGGGGGAAGATTGGCAACAATATCGCTCTAGTTGAATTGGAAACGTGGCTTCAGGATATCACGCTAAAACCTCGTTTGGTAGAAAAAAAAGCTGTGAAAACAATTCAACGCAGTTAACCCATAACAAATTCAGTTACGTACTTCTTTAGAGTATGACAGGTGTTTAAGTGCACTTATAGCTATAAGAAATTAAAAGAAATAACAGCCATGAAGACAAATGAAATCAAAGAGATGACAAGTCAAACGATTAAACTGCAAGATTTCCTGCCGCATCAATTGGCAAAAAACAACAACTTTTTCTTACGCAAAGAAAGCACATGTTGACTGAAAACTCACGTATACCATTATGTAAATCCCCACCCCCATAATCTAAATTGACCAAGATGACTACGCAAAATTACAAAAATCGGTATATATAGCGAGCGAAATAACCAGGGTTGACATTAGCCTCAAAATGAAGACCCTGTGCCTTACAATAGTGCTCTATATAACCCAATGTCTGTGCAATCCACAATCTTTGCTGTCTTACACGTTAGCAGGGCACAGTGGCGCCACTTTGCTTTTCAAACCCATCGAAACGCAAGAATCACAACCAAAACTTGAAAACCGAATGCTAAGTTTGGACGAAATCAAACCTTCATCGGATACTTCGGCTCAAACCAATTCATCAATTTCAATCCAAGAATCATCCATCTCTCGGCGTCCCTGCTCCCTAACCGCCGTTAGGGGTCCACAAGGAAGATTTTTTGTTGGCAGTAGTAGCACCGTGACCCTGTACTCGTTTACTACTTCAACTTTCAAATACGCTTCTGTGGCGTACTGCTACACTTGGACTGGCTTAGTTAAGCCTAATTTCTGTCGCCGCAGGCGCTCTCTGGAAGAAGTGAAGCAGTTGTACCCTACCGCAGTATTTCAACAAGGGTAAACTTATTACTACTTATTATTTGTTGAATGTTTAGAATTTCTTAAACTAAATTACCAATCAGGTTTGAATATTTTAAAACTAATAAAGAATCAAACTAATAATCAAGGTTGAAGAATCGTAGAATCAATAAAAAACAAAACAAAACAAAGCATTTCATTTTAACGATCAAAGAATTAATACTAACAAAATAAATACTGTATATCACTGATTGGGAAATTTAACCATTTCATACGAAACAAAGCTTTCATTCTTGTATTGTAATAAATATTTTTCTAATTAAAGTTTGGAAACTACAGCTGTTCCTGAATGGATACTTAATGTTAATCCTGAACCACTCGACTCGCTGGAGTCTTCCCTAACCGATTACTTGGACACGGATTGCGATCCGATCAACAGTGAAAATCCTGAAACCCAATCAGAGCTCAGTAGAGGTCGGGCTCTGATCAAAGGAATCAAAGGTTTCGTGTTACTTTACACCACATCGAATACGGTTGTCATCTTTACCACTTCAGTGACGGCTACCTTGACTAGCCGAGTCCTCTTCGGCTCTGCTTCTGGTGTCATTTCCACGTACTGCATTCCCCAGGAGTTTTCTTCCACAGCAGTCTGCGCTTGAAAGACCAGAAAAAGTGAAGCAAAAACGTGTTTTCTTCAATAAAGTAGAAGTTTCTTTGTCACGTTATTTTATGCTCGATTGTTATGCACTGTTTCTGTAAGGCAGTGTATTTGATATTATACTGTATTGTCTTGATCGACACGTTTTACGAATACAAGAAAAATCCAAAGCATGTGGACAGTTTTGAGAATATTAGCCACCGCAGTAGATGGCGTTGACCGTCAATGAAGGGTCAACAATAAATTTAAATAAAACTTGACCGGTTCTAAACTGTTTGCACAAAACATGCAAAACTAGAAACCTCCAAAATCATGAATGATGAATGTAATTTGAATGCAGTACATACTTTTGAAATACTTGGAATGATTCCAATATATTTTTATTTACATTTTGCCAAAAAATACCACAAAATCTGCTTTCCTATAGAAGTAACCTAAAAATAGATTTTTCTTTGCAAAAATTAGAATACAGTCTTTGTAATACACAATGTTAATATAACCAACTGATTTCAGCCAGCTCTTAGCATTGTAACACATTTATGGCTATACAAAAGGGCATTCAACCTCCTCAGTGAGACACAAAAGGAAAGAAAAGCCTTCCAGACACGTACACACACATGTAGAAAACTCCGGAAAAGTTTTTATCTTTTCAATTTTTAGGACTTCATTTGCATTTTTTTCCTTCGGTTTTCGGTGGGTTGCGTGATACCTTGCTCGTGACCCTGACTTTCTGAGTCTTGCGTTACAAGTGAAGATCATCTTTTTAAAATTTCAGACAGTGATGGACGAGCACAAGATGGCTTAGGTAAACCGAGCCCTTCCCTGCCCCATCGAGACACCATACAAAAAGAAAAGAAAAAAAGCTAAAAAACCCGTAAGCACAATGACCTGCAGAACAAATAAAAGTCCCCGTAAAAGTAGAAAGATATGTGGTTAAGCGTGTTTAAACCTAGTCCATTAACGCTCCAAAAACTGGAAAAACGGGTTAGCCCGCCTGGAATCAATTTTTATATGTTTAAAGCGACCTACGCAATGAAAATGGGCATCAGAAACAATGTTAAGGATAAAATTTATGCAACTATCTCTTTAGTTGACAGTCTAAACCATTTTCTTTCAAGCACAAACTTGGGAACTGAGGGACTTTCTTGACACAGGTTTTATTGAGAGACTTTTTTTTTAAGTGTATGGTTCCTCTTGTTGCATTTCCATAAGTACCGACTGAGGCATTACAAGGCTAAAAATGCATTTCAGGTTCAGGTTCAGGTTCGTTGTTCGGTTTCAGCTGGGGGCGACAAGGCGATGAGAAAGATGAGCTCACTTTTTTTTTTTCTTTTTTTTTTTTTTAAGGTAATAAGATACGTTGATGTAGAAGGCAATGGGCCGTGTGGTTTCGACCTCGGGCAGTTAGTTTCCTATTCATATTCTCTTGTTCTAATGTCATCTCAGTCTCTTGGTCATGTTGTTTTCTTTTTCCTGCGGGACTATAATCACAAGCAAGATTAGGTCGGTGGAACACTGGGGTGGGGTGAAGCTAATTTAACCCCCACACCCCCCTCCTCAGGTGTTTCGTAAGTCTGATAGGCATCTTACCTTCTGAGTTTTTAGGCTCGTTCGGAGTATAAATAGAGGTCAAAATACGGATTTCAGCATTAGACTGGATCAGAGCAGCTTCAGTACAATACCTTCAAAACCATCAAAAGTTATTCCCCAAAAATATTACGTTCATCATGTTCAAGCAAGTGATCATCTTCGTGAGCCTCGTGGCCGTAGTTTTGTCATCCGAACCCGAGCCGGCCAACCGTTTCTTGGCGTTCGCCAATACCAAGACTGTCTCTTCCGTCGTTTTGGTTACTACCACCTTGCCTACGACTGTGGCCAGGTAAATAGCATTCCATGATTTATAGAAATACTTAAAATACCAATTTCAAACATAATTTATTAAAGAAAATTAAGATAACGGTTAATTTTTTATAAGAATAGACATTTGTTTAAGTTAGAGTGTAACCAGTTTGGTAGAAGTTAGTCCCTTTTAAAGAACTTTATACCTTGGTTTTGTTTTTATTAAAGTTTTTATGACATTGAGGGTTAATTTGATTTAATTCTTGAATTCTTTTTCCTCCAAACCCCTAGGACCTGCTATTCCAGCCTCAACGCTATTACTCAATGTCGTCGCCGTCGTGGTATTGAGGAACAACCTGAAATCATTGTTAATGGAGATTTAAAGCTTGAAGATATCCTTGCTTCTAAACCCGTCGAGTAAGGCTTCAAAATCTTATTTGCTCAGAATCATGAAACAGTTATTTTTGCATCCTCTTGGACGCTGCTGTGTTCTTCATTGTTTCAAAGTTAAAATGTTGCACTGTTTCATAGACCATATAGTTTTCTTTCTACAACATTATTTTTTCAAATGATCAAATGCGGGTAGTTTTTCTGATTGGTTCATTTTTATTCAATCGTAATAGAGTTGAAACCACCGCTGCTCCAGTTCTCCAAGTGTTCGAAGTACCAAAAGCTTCAGCTGACCTCCAAGCCTCGTCCGAAGTTGAAATTTCCGGATTGGACAACTGCTTGGGTCGATCTGCTTTTGGAATTACCATCTATTACACCGTAAGTGTTTTTCTTCTAAATTTGCATTGCTTAATAAAAAGAGAAAAATGATACACCAAGCTTACAGTGTACGAAAATTTAGAGCAAAATCTTTAATTTCCATTGATTTTGTACATCCTCAGATTACCACCAGCATCATCGTTACTAGCTACACAACCGTCCAATCAGGCACTTCCTCTTTCACTGTTGACGCATGCACCCCTGCCAATTTCCCTTACTCTTTGTGCTAAATCAGTGCAGAGATGCCACCGAAAGCAACTCCAAGCCGGTTATGTTTTTTCTTTTAACCAAACCTTCATAACTTATTTGCCAGCGAATCTGGTTTCCTGTTACCTCTTTTTCTTGTAATCTTAGTACCGTTAAACGTTATTTTGTTCCAATACAATGCACGTTTATTTACTCCGTAAGAATATCTCCGTTTTTCTAAGACAAAACAAGTGGCTCAAGTTATTTCCGTAATTAGCTTGGAAGTTAGAACTACAAACTTTACCATTATTGATTTGTAATCCTTGAATCTATGAAAAAATGTTTAACTTAAACAAATTATGTTAGAGAAAAGTAGAGGTTTGTATAATTTTAAATATTTGATTTTTTTTTAAGTGGGACACATACGAATAAGTACATACCCGGAAACTAATGAGGGGTCTGATGCACCAAAAGGTTTGTTCTAATAATGATGAAGGACCAGTTCTGTTCAAACAGGCTTGGACCTTGACCATGGTTAGGTATTACAGAATAGGCAGAGGCAAAAGGTCTAAGACCTCATTATAGAAACAGAAGAGGCTTTTAAGGATCGAAGAAAAAGTTGGGAAAAAAAATCGCATAAAAGTTATCTCATGAATATTCTCAGGACAGTAACTATAAACCACAGGGTGTCCATATAAGGTCCCGCAAGAACATTTCTTTTTCCTAGCTGTCATTGTGTAAAGGTTTGCGCATTACACAGCGAAACTCATGGAGAGTTCAATGCACGTATGTTATAAAATCTTGCCTCAATGGATTTCAAGAAAAAAAGAAGATTGGAATCACTCGCTAATTTCTTGTTTGCTAATATATATTATAGGAACATTGTAACTATATATACACTGGTCATAAAGTATGTGTTGAGAATAAGCTTTCGAAGTAACGTGAAGCATTGTTTAATTACAATAAGAAACTATTTATTAAATCCTTGTTCATACTTAAATTTTATTTACTTTGCTGTATTATAGTAAAACTAATTTAGTAAGTTTGCATTATATTTCTAGACTTTATAGTAGTACTTAGTTTCGTACTAAAACTAGTGTACTCTTACTATGGAAGTTTGTCTTCTCACGCTTGGAAGGTTACAATTGGAATACAAATTTCTTCAATTGGTGAATTAATACTAAAGCAGCTAAGTATATTTAATTTTTTCCATCAATTTGGTCTTGCAGCGTGGACAGCCCAAATATCGTGAGCTGGATGGGAAACGTTACGATATCACTCTGATGATTTTTAATAAAAAACACGACTATATTTCGTTAATCGTGTGTACAAAAGCAAAGACATTTTGAGGGGTTACGAAAATCGACTACCCGTTGTCGAGAACGGAACGTGAGTGCCTACGTTAGCGAGAACATGTAATCGGGTAACAATGAATTTTGCAACAGTGAAATCCACCTTCCGTATCTAGTACGGAACACAGCGTATAGCTTCGTGAAACGTTACATTCAACTTCAATCCTGTTACAATATCTGTAATAGATGAAATAAAGCAAAATATCCACTCTCTTTTCGAAGCTCTGGTTCCGTCTCTTTTTCCTGCAATGCAACTCCCGTAAGACGTTGCCACGCCAGACTACGATCAAAAGGTAAATGAGAGACTTTTCTTAGGTTGTTAACCGAGCTGTTATAGCACAAGCACCTTATTTCACGACGATTCGACTTTTTGAAAAAAATGTAGTAAAAAGGGAAGGGAAAGGGTTGGGAGAGAAGAAGGCAAGAAGCAAGACAGGATGGTGTCCTTTGGCTGGAGTTTCGGAGGCAATCTATTCCATACCAATCCTCTCAAGGTGACTGGAATCACGCCATAGGCTCCCCTAACCGACTATAAATACGCTGAGGCCTAGGATAGGGTCACCACACATCCTCTTGAGACTTCAGTGAGAGCAGTTGCAAACGCGGTGGAAGTTCTAAAACACATATACAAGATGTATAAATCTGTGCTTCTTTTCGTCGCCGTTTTCGTGGCTTACGCTTCAGCTCTTGAAGGAGCCAACCGATTCTTAGCCGCCACCAAGACCGCTACTTCTGTAGTTCTCAGCACTACCACCGTCCCTAGTACCGTAGCCAGGTAATTCTTTAAATATTTTGATTTCAAACAAATGTCTTCAATAATTCCTCGTGCGAATCAGGACTTGCTATTCCGAGTCTGCTGCTGGTATCACTCAATGTCGTCGTCGTCGTGCTTTGGAAGAACAGCCCGAAATTGTCCTCGGCAATGGTGAAGAGGTTGATTTGGCTGCATTGCAACCCTCGGAACGTGTACAGTAAGTTACATTTTGTCTAAAATACTTTTACTTTACATTTAAAAAACTAAGAAAAACTTAATTTTCTGATTTTTTAAAGATACTATGGCAAGAGTACTTGAAGTTGGATCAGTTTAATGTTTAAATTATTAATGAAATTGGAATAGGAATATTTTTAAGGGCAACGGACACCAAAAGTAGCCTACATGTCTGACTTTGCAGTTGCCGTTTTCATTCATACGCATTACGTTATAAAAACACAAATTGAAATTCAAATTGGAATTTTCTTAATCTTATTATTCTAAGAACTCAAGTGCTATTTTGCGCTCAAAAGAGTGCGTTATATCGCTAGAAACTAGATTTTGTACTTTATTTCTAAGATGAAGTTATTTATTGGTGGCTATTCCTTTTTAATGTTGGCATGTCTTTTTAGAGTCGAAGTGACGGCTGCTCCCGCTTTGGACGCTGTTTTCCCCGAGATTGCACCTCTGAAAGTAGGCAAGGATGAAGCTGATGATGTCCAGAGCTCCACCGAAGTAGAGATTAGCGGTTTGGGTGATTGTTTAGGTCGCTCGGCTTTCGGTCTTACCATCTATTACACGGTAAAAAATAAAAAAAGAAAGGAATTCGGATACTGAAAAGCTAAAAGTTTACTTTATAGTGCTTAATGAAAACTTTTTTTTTTCTTTTTTTTTTTTTTTATCTAGACCACCACCACCGTTATGCTTACCTCATTCTCCTTCACCACAGTTGGCTCGTCCACCTTCATAGTTGGCGTAAGTCTAAGTTTCTTTTTATTATTGGCACAAAGAAATGAAAATTATTTTAGAATAACATGACTAATAAAGAATTATTATGCAGAAATGTACACCTGCTGGTTTCCCTTACACCAAATGCTAAACAGCATCAGCAGCAACATCCCAATTCTTCCGATACAAAGCCACTTCTGCGAGAAGCATTTTAACTTAAGAAATTCGCAAAGAATCCCAGTGAAAACTTCCGGTTGTTCGTTGGCAATCTTTTGTGTTACCAAAGTTGTTTTTTGTTTGTTTGTTAATCGTTTTCCTGTTTCGAAATATACAGCCTTGTATAAGCAACAAATTGAAAGTTTTGTTTTCGGTCTATTGTAAAGAAAAAATTTGAATGAACTTCTAAATGGCGAAACTTCGACTTCGAAGCTTGCAAATTTAGACTCAAATTGGACAGATATATTAATGCTTTCAACCCATTCAAAACCTTGGCCGGGTTTCATAGTACTACACTCGACTGTTCTTGGCAGCCAAGAACAGTCTGTTTCTCTTCAAGACTGTTTCTCTTCGTCCGTTGCTGTGTGGTGCGGTGGCTGGTTGAACAAGCAACCGTACCGGTGGCGACGATTACGTTATTCGCTACCGCTTGCAAGAGTCTGTTGCATTAGCAACGAAGCCAAGTCGGAGTAAGGTTACCGGTCAAGAGCAAAATTAGTTCGTTTCTCTCTGGCTTTGCAAAAGTAGTTCCAAGTAAAGCTACGAATCAGCGTTTAAAACATTACCGGGAAATTCACGTAGCCTGTTTTCAATTCCATTAAAAAATCTTTATTTAAATTTACTTTTTACATAAATCCAATAAATATTGAAAAAATTGCCGAAAGGAAATCCTCGTATTTGGATGAACCGAATAAGTGTTCATTTCAGAGAGATTCCACTCGATCATGGCATGAAATACAAGATAGTAAAGGGCTTCATACAAGTTTTACACGAAACAATTCTTGTATGCATTTGTCTTTTACAATAAAAATAAAGGGACTTTATGAGAATTAGTCTAATTAACTAGCTTAACTGGCTCTCGGCCATGCTGTTGGGATCTTCGCCCCTGTGGCTTGGATGACACGGTATAATAAATGTAGCCAATCCCGTTCTTATGAGACTTTTACACGCACCAATGTGTGGTTAGAAACCCAGAGCATAATCATGAGGAATCCATGTTTTTTTTTACGACAGAGACACGGGTCACATATATACACGTGCTTTTAATCAAGCAATGTTCATCAATGTTAACCAATGTAAATCAAGACCAATTGTTAATCAAGTTCACTGACCGGCGGAAGTGTGCTATATAAACCTATAATATAAACTTTGCAAACCTAACTTGGCTTACATACCTAACTTGCATACCTTACTTCCATACCTTGACTTCCATACCTTGACTTACATACCTAACTTACATACCTTTGACTTACATACTTACATAACTTGACTTACATACGCCTTAACCAAATCCGAGTAACCTAATCATAACCTGACCTAGCTAAACACAACCAATACCAACAACAGAACTACGCATTCTAATGCTAAATATTCTTCTGAAACGAACCAAGTTAATGTCAGTCACAGTCAGCAAAGTTAGAAGGAGAGAATATCATCTTGGAAGAGGGTCGCTTATGGAATTGGTGTGTCAATGTGTATTGCCTGCATTGCGTAACGCTACTTCAGACTTCCCTGTCGCTTCCCTGGCTAGGACACGACATCAGCATCAATACCACAAAACTACTCTTACGTGAAACGTAGCCAACACCAATAAGAACAGAGTTATATAAACTTTTAAGATATTTTCCTTAAATGAATTTGAGAAAAGCACAACAGCAAATTTGAAAACTTGCAAGAATCCTTGGGCAGTATACTTTACTAAATATTTTAAAAACTGTTGAATTATTGAATTCATTTTGCAGTGCCGCTCTGTGCGCAGAATCCATGCACTTTCACATACATATTTCACATTACAAACACGTACGTGCGCCTTTTGGCGAAACCTCGGGAAAAACTACTTGACGTTACTCTAAAGCGACTTTGAGTGAAAAATTACAGATTGTAGTCAACTCAAGAGGCCAGTTGTCAGCGAAACTATGGGTCAAAAACGAGTCGCAAACTAGATTTACAGTTAAAGAGAACGTGCAAGATTCTCTTTGTCATAACACGTTGCAGCATATGTGACAAAGCTGTACGATAATAGAACAAGTAAAACGAGCTTGATTGAGGTCATTTATTTATGTGACCTGGTTTGGATGAGGAATAAATTCAAAATCTAACGATCACTAAAAAAAAGAAGAGTTAATATTACTTTTCCTCAGTCAAAGGAAAAACGTTTCCAAGGGAAATTACATCTTCGCGCCCTGGGATTCCCGCCAAAACCTCAAGTCATACTGATATTTTGAACTTATTCTCACAAAATGGATAACTGGATTCCTTTTTTTGTTGTTGTAACAATGATTAAGATGATAACGCTCCTTACGGTACTTTCTATGTAAATTCCCCTACCCTTTTTTGGAATTTCTTAGTAGGTTATCTGTGGAATAGAAGAAGCTTTTATTGGGGGGAATCCGTTCTCCACATCCAGTATTACTTGAAAAAAATAGACATCTGTCGGCCTTTATCCAGTACATGTCATGTTTCCTTTTTTTAAGGTGAACGTGACTGGGGTAATAAAATAGATGTGACTATACAGATGTCATAAAACTCTGAGCCTCCAAGGCATGGGTGCACAACATATATATAGAGCAGACATTAAATTTGGAAGCTCTATAAATTCCTGATCAAAGCCTATCGAGGCACCAGTGAGAACAGGCAGCATTGAAACAAAATTTTAAAAAGTGTAGTTCATTCACAATTTATAGCCATAATGCAAAAATCTGTGCTTTATTTCGTTACCGTGGTGTTGGCTACGATGGCTTTAGCCCAAGACTATAGACCTCAGTCGGCCTACCGATTCTTGGCTGTCACCCGATCCAACACTCAGTTGGTTCTAACCACCACCACACTTACCAAGACTGTACCCTCGTAAGTTACCATCAAGTTAGATTTAAAAAAGAGGTTCGAAATGAAGAGAGTGTTCTATTCTTTAAGGTTTTGCTACTCTCCCGGGGCTGGTCTCTCTCAATGTCGTCTTGCTCGTGGATTGAAAGAAGTACCAAAAATCCTACTTGGGGAAGGAGAAGTGGCCGCCTTGGCATCAGACATCGAACCCTCTAAGCCCGAAACGTGAGCAAGAATCTTATAATTTTTCTTGGAAAAAAAAGATGGAAAAAAAGGAGAAATGTGATTTAAATTTCCTTAATTTGTTCGATTTTTTTTGTGGCTTTCATCCCAGTGTTCTAGCAACCATTGCGGCCGTTTTAGAACCTACTGCGAATGAAATTCAGAGACTTAACAATGTCGAGATTCAGAGTTCTTCTTCCGAAGTCGAAAGGACTGGTTTAAATCAAGTCGGTCGTTCTTATTTTGGGTTCACTATTCATTACACGGTAATTATACACCATTATTTGAAGTTAAAAATTTAAGCCTTTTTGCTTCTGTAGACCACCAGCACTCTCATCCTGACCTCCTTCTCAACCGCATTTTCCGGCTTGTCAACATTTACTGTTCTGGTAAGTTAATTTTTTTTAACTATAAATGATAAACTTGTTAATTAAATAATTAAAGAAAATAATACTGAAGAAAAAATTAAATTTTCTGGATCACTATTAAATGGAGATGGTTTTATATTTTGTACATGTTATTTTTTACTTATACAGGGTTGCACACCAGCGGGCTGGACTTATACCACTTGTGTTCCTGAGCCTTGCAAAGTGAACGTTCTTGGCATTTGTCTCCCGCTATGAGAAGGCAAACAGAATTAGAATTATGCCCCACTATAAGCTTATATGGACCTGACCCACTAAGGAACATTTATAGCTGTTATTATGTGCACACTGCAAATGTGCACAACTCTATCCTTTTCGTTTAAGTATAAACTAAAGATCCGTCATTATTCGTTTAAAAACTATGGAATTATTTTAACGCACATGATTCTTAATATCACAAACTTTTAAGCTGCGACAACTAACGCAAGAAATTGTGCAAAAGACATAATTTGGACCATCCGGTAGCCACCTTGGGTGCATTTTGGCGCGTCAAGTGTCGCTTATTTCACCCACGTGGCAAACTACCTTACCGCCTTTTCTAACAGCGATAACAAAACAGTTTTACAATCTTGTTATGTATAAATTGTTACTTGTAGCATGGTTGCTTGTTCCCTTGTTGTTTGGTCAACCATGCTTAATTTAGGAGTATTCTTCAGTGCAATAACAATACAATAATTGAAACAATATAAGACCAGTTTTCAGCAATCAAAACTATTTCTTGAAAACGCTGCACTGAACAGTCTTTTTCTTTCTACAAGAAAGAAAAGTTTATACTTTAATTCATCATAGAAAACTCGTTGGCTGTCCTTTGTCCTTTAGGTGAAGTGATTATGGCGTTGTATGCGCGCGTTGTCAAACACATACAGATTGCGCTGAACCGGAAGAGAGTGAAAAAGCAGAAGCAACATCCAAATTCTTCAGACGAAACGCCCCTTTCGCGAAAAGAATTCTAACTTAAGAAATTCGCAAGGAATGCCAGGGAAAATTTCCGGTTGTTCGTTGAAAAACTGTTGTATTTATCAAAGTTTTGTTTTGTGGGTTTGTTACCCGTTTTCCTACTGTATTGATATGTATTGTACTGTACGTGCAACACACTGAAAGCTTTGTTTTCGTTCTAGTGCAATGAACAACTCTGAATGAGCTTTCAAATGTCGAAACTTCGACTTGTATGCTTTTAACTGTAGTCCAAAACTAGAACAGAAATTTTAATGCTTCAAACGTTCTTGTCCGGGTTTCGTAGACAAACAAAACCTCGTTACCTTCTGACCTCACGGAATAAACTTTGGTAAACCTATCCATTAGCAAATATCCTCAAGCTAAGAAGAAAAGAACTACCTGTCGCTATAGGGGCCAGAACTTTACTACAAATAGCACAGGCTTCCTGGTTCAATTTGCATAGGCTCATTAAGGACCGTTGGCGAGAGCAGCTCAGGAAAATTTTATAAAAAAAAGTTTCGGAAAGAAAATGAAGAAATGTATGCTGCTTGTCCTAACCGTGTTGGCAGTGGTGATTTTCGCAGAAGAGCCATCAGTACCTGAAGCGGCCAACCGGTTTCTATTCGCTACTCGAACCAGTACTGCCTTGGTTTTCACCACTACCACCATTCCCGTCATCATGGCCGGGTAAATTAACTGAATTACTTAACTATTAAAGTTAACTAAGTTCTTCATGTGATCGAATCGTTCTTTTTTTTAAAAATCTGTTTATCAGAACTTGCTACTCCCCTGGAGCTGGCCTCTCTCAATGTCGTCGTCGCCGTGGCTTAGAGGAAACGCCTGAAATTATCAAGGAAAACAAACATCTGTCCAACTTAAAGGACAGTATTGAACCCTCCAAACCAGAAAGGTATAATTGCAAATATGGAGAATTTCCGCCAGTTAGCCCATAATTATTATTTTAATGATATTAGGAAATATTCTTAATCAATTAAGTTCGCAATGTCAGTAGCCTATAACGTAGTTGATTAAAAATCAAGCAAATTTTAGAAGAAAAAGAAATATTCTCCTTAATACGTTTTGGGATTGGAATTTAGTGTCGTAACAACAGCTGGCCCCACTTTTGACGCCACTGTGCCCGAAATGAAAACACTTAATAAGGTTCAAGCTGAGAGCTCCTTTTCTGAAGAAGACAAACTTGGTTTGATGAGCAATTTGGGTCGTTCCGCTTTGAGATTGAATATCTACTACACGGTAAATGCATGAACGTATTATTTTAGTAATTAAATGGCTAAATGTTTCTAAGCCTATAAACCATGTGTGTTATAGACCACAAGTACCGTCACCTTTACCTCCTACGCCACCACGATTTCCGGCTCGAGTTCGACCTTCACCGTTAGTGTAAGTTATTCAAAATCCTTTATTTTTAACCAATTAGTTACTTGATTCCTGGCAATTCTACTAATTATGAACGTAAACAACTTTGTTAAAATGTTCTTAAAAAGTTATCTACCCAGAATTTCACAGTTTCAGCACTTCTAACCTTTACGTCAATTTCCCCTCAGGGCTGTACTCCAATTGGCTGGACTTACACCACATGTTTGGCTGGATAGCTGACAAGGCAGCTTCAGCTACGAGTTGTAAATGATAAATACATTGATTAGTTATTCCTGTATGAATTTTTATAAATTACAGTAACAGTTAACTATATGACTAAATTATTATAAGAAAGAGTACAGAAGTTTTGGAAGGCAACACGACAATAGGACGACTCGACAGAAGGACTTTTTATGGATCTTTCAACAAACTAAGTAGCCCACCTTAATACTCGAGCTGGAAAGCTTATCTTTTGACCAACTGAGAACTGGGTAAATCCCATGTTCAACGAGCAGATGTTAAACTTGTCACGATTCTTGCATATTATTTTCTTTTTTGCCATTATTCTCTGGTGGTATTAGTAGGGTATAAATAGCTTGAAGTTGCAAACGCATTGGGCATAAAGATTGCGAGGTGTCTCAGTTAAAGCAAGAAAGGGCAAGAAAATGTTCCAGAAGCCAAGTTATGCCTCTGGGTCGCGCCATCTTGGCGGTGTT